>NDXB01013736.1:57431-109919 GCA_002631895.1 Agapornis roseicollis
AAAAAAAAAAAAAAAAAAAAAAAAAAAAGGCAATACAAAAACCCTTTTTAACCTTGTAAATCTATTGGGACCCAAAACCAAAATTTCATTTAGTATTTTTGGGAGCGTCTGCTGACCTTGGCTTGAACAAAATCTGTGAGCTGTACTTTAGCCCACACAGCTTTAGATTCTCACAGTTAACTTCGAATATATCCATTACTACTTGTGTCCAAACTGGAAAAGGGTGTTGGTTTAGAAAACAACTGCCTGAGCCTCCATGATGAACTCCTCTATTAGATCATCTCTACTGCTTTCCCTACTATTTGAATACTTACCTTTTTCCTCAAGTTTGGCCAAAACAGTATGTTACTTGGACAGTGTAATGCACCTATCAATATACTCTGAAAACCTTAGCCTCATACGGAAGTGCAGTGTATGCAGGAAGTGCAAATCCCCACCTACCTGGCTTGTTCTCTGTTTCTGTTAAAAAAGAAACCCAAATGTCTATTATTCTTAATTGATCTGAATTTCTATCAAAAGATTATTCAAGAAAATACCAAAGTCCCTCTGCACATTTCTTGTAGGCCCCCTTTAGGTATGGGAATACTGCTGCAAGGTCTCCCTGGAACCTTTTTCTCCAGGCTGAACAACCCAAACTCTCAGCATCTCTTCATAAGAGAGGTGCTCCCAATTCATTCTTCACCCAGCCAAAACCAGTATGGTCTGTCCATAATTTCTGGCACACTTGCAGCATTTATTACAAATATTTTCCTTTAAAGATATTGGTGTCAAAGTGTAAACAAAGACAAGTACTGCTGTTTCAGTATGGGAACCCAGTTTGTGATGGTTTGCAACGTAAAAAAAAGTAATGTATAGAAGCAGCAGATGCCTCAGCATTTCTCTGTTGCATTCTGAGGTTCCAACCCTACAGGCAGACACCATGGGCAACTCCTGCTGATGTCTGAAAGAACTTTATAATCCATAGGTGAATTGCTTATAAATAAGCCTAATCAAATTTCATAGTATGGTAAGAAATTCTCATGTTCTTTGTGGAATGAAGAGCTCATTTCTTGAGCTGTGTACATTTTCACTGTGTTTATGTTAGCTTGACAACACGATCCAACAGAAGGTTGTAGATTTTGTATGTATTCTGTATGTTTTCTTCTTATTGCACCATGGAGTTTTTTTTGCACAAGGTAGAAATAATGTACCTCAGTTGTATTTTTACAACAAAATTAAAATTTGGACACATTAATGTCCAACTGTGTCTCTTTCTCCTGCTTGTTAGGCTAACTGCATCAAGACTCATCAAACATAGGTTTTTGAGCTCCTGTTGCTACTTCTTTTCTTGCTGGGCTTCTCCAGCAATTCTGATGGCAAGCCCAAACTGCTAAGCCCAACAGAGTCTATTAATTCTGGCTCCTCCCCACACACACTGTGATGCGTTTAATGTTATGGTGTTGGATTCATTGGATGTAGGGATCTTCAGTTTATTATAAGATTATAGTCTCAGGTACTGGTTTTTAACACTAACATTCACTTTAATATTTTAACAGACACCACTTGTTAACCACTGGTGCATTGCAAATACACTGAATTCCTTACCACAATGGTATACTTTACTTACACGCTTAACCACAGGATATCCTCATCATCAAATGGTCATTTGAATGGTCATCAAATATTTATAGCATTTTGCTGTTAATTTATGGTGCCATTTTTAGAACAACTTACATTTGGTTGCATGGCATATACCATGGTTGAAATCCTGGCCAAAGGAACTTATGAACTTCCCATGCTCCAGTAGGCTGCTAAATGTACTTATTTTAGATTTTTTCTATTTTCTATTTAAACAGACAATAATATTTTATTTTAAATTAGAGGTTTAAATCATTTCATTTAGCTGTATTCAAGTAGAAGTATTTTACTTCTACTTGAGTTGATCAAGTGTGAAGGAACTTATTGCCCTGCACAAGAATAGTATCCTTATTAACATCAAATCCTCAGAACAACTTCAAAAATTCATCATTTCTGTAAGTAGAAAAGAAAGGAATAATTGAGGTTGTTAAGATCCCTGCATATTTAGTGTGTCTTTCTTGGATCTTCATTTTGGAAACAGCAACAGTGCAGTTTGTAGAATCCATATTCTATATAAACTGTGATTAGAAATCCCCCTGAAAAATTATGATTAAGGATTGTCTGGACCATTTTGTGATCCAGACTGGCTATAAATAGCTCTGAAAATCTGTTTTGCTGCTATTAAGTCATTGTCAAACTGATGTGCTCACAGCTGTAGGTGCAATGCAGCCTAATAATTCTTTTCAAGATTTAGCATAACAATGTTTTAGAGTATCACAGGAGATAACTAGAGTGTCAACGACAAAGACACTGATAAAGTCTGTATTTTATGCCACAACCATTCAAGAAAAAAGTATATGAGCTTTCTTTTCCATGACATCTGTAACATCTCAGTCAGTGACTAGTTCCAAGTAATTGTCTACTCTTGGGGTTGGTTGAGTGTTTCATGATGAGGAATTTTTGTTATACTTGGATAAACTCACTACAACTCAGACTTGGCTTTTGGCTTTCAAAGCAAAAGGCTGGCTTCAGAAAGGACAAATGTTTTTTTGGCTTAAGTTTTGGTCAACAGTGTCTTTTGCGGAGACTCTAGGAACACTGGGGAAGTTTCAAACTGATGAATAAGCCAAACACTCAAGTTGCTTTTGATCAATGAAATTCCTGGGAGAAAACAAGGTATCAGTTTGTGATTGAAATGGGTGAAAACTTGCTTTATTTCTTATTTCTTTTGCACTGACAAGTTCTCCAATTACAAATGTGCCATCAGATTTTCCTTCCATGACAGAACATACAGCCAGAGGAAAAAAAAAAAAAACACCTAAATCCTCATTTTTTAAGTGTTTTATGATTTGTGGCACAATACAGCACTGATCTTTAATGTTTGCCACCTCACAATAAATGAGAATGAAGAGTGTAAAATCAAGCCATTGATGCTAACTGAGCAAAACGGGTTATAAACATCATCCAACATGACAGAAATAAATCAGACTTCGAGAAATTTTTTATTAAATTATTTAATTTCTTTATGGGCTAAGAACAATATTCTGCGTCTTCTACTCCTGATTTTGAGACAATTTGGGATTAAATAGTGTGATTAAAATAGTAGTGGTTTTACCTATTACTTGGCTTTATATTGTAATTTACTAGGTACAATTACCAGTAGCCATTTTCTCTTTTGTTCAGGGCATGTATGCAAGTAAATTCATAAGGAATGAAAATAAGCAAAATTAGCCTTGTGAAAATTTATCAGAAAAGCTAATGGCATGTCCTACCCTCTTTTAGGGTGGACTGTAACTGAAGGATTACAGCAGTGTTAGCAAGAGTTTCTCTGAAAGCGAACTTCTGCAATATTCAGCTTTTGCTTCATTTCTGGATGTAATGTAAAGTTTGCTTTTGTATTTTGGTTTTGTGTTTAATCTTCTGTCTCCTTAATTTCATTGGTTCTTATGTGACTAAGGCTGCTCTCAGAACAGGGTTACCATGGCAAGTGAGAATGTCTTCAGTAGTTAAGCTAAGGTAAAGTGTTAATTCATGAGAAACTGGATTCAAAGTCTTTTTGAATGAATGGTTTTTCATAGTTAAAAAATCCCATATAGGGTTATTGTAGTCTTCTGTGGAGATGCTAATTGGTATATATGAAATCCTTAAAAAGTTTCCAATTTTCACAATAGGAACTCCAGTTTGATTGCGCTAAATTACAATCATTACTAGGATAATTCTGGCAGAATGGCCAAAACCATCTGATACACTTCTTGCCCTTTAATCCCTGATGTGCCTCTTGTTTGTGTTACAAATGATCTAAGACATGTCTTTGTTGTGTCTGTAGTGACAGCAAAGGGCCTAGTCCATGGACAAAATTTTCAGGTATAACAGAATCTAACCTCCTGTCCTTCCAGTATGGGATTAGACAGGGCTGCTGCATGCAGTCCCACTGCTGCATGAGTGGGTTTACCACTAAATATATTTCCCAGTGTATGTCTTCATTTTTTTATGCATCCCCTTTTGTTGTTCCTGTTGTTCCAGAGCATTTTACTTGACTTTAATTTACTTGACATCTTCTAGCACTAAGTCTGGTTGCCTCAGTCATTACTATACTGTATCTCTCTATAATGACTGTTTCTTTATTTTTCTCACTGTTCCCTTATTCATACCTCATACTGCTGAAGGACCCCTGTTTGTCAAAGAAGACAAATTTCATGTCACTTTTCTTCCTTACAGCCTTCTGTTTCTATTTCTCATTTGATATACACCTACATTTTCCTCCCTGGAAACCTCAAGTCATTCTTGTTAGTTTTAATATCAAACACACTCATCAGCTGAGTATTAGGAACCCAGATACTGTGTTCATGTTGCATTATGGCCACTCCTTTTATTGACAGGCTTGTGGGTTTGTCCATATGCCTTGACAGCATTTCCAGATTCCTGGATGAAACAGAAGAACACAGAGCAGGACTTTTTTGGTGACCTCCCAGGGGCTGCATTTTAAGCCTATGACCTAGGTGTTCTTTGGTACCTCTGTCTATCAGTCCACTACTGTATGTATCCTCTTAACCTTGCAAATTCCCCTGCACACTCAATGATAAAGATACTATTTCATTCTCTTGATTGGATAGTAGGATGTTTTCTTTGTGCGTGTATGTGTGTGTATCTGTCTGGTCCAGATGCCTTTCACAATCACTTACTAAAACCTACTGAAAGTATTATATTTGGGGGTGTGCCCAGACGAAAATATTCCTGATCTTACTGCATTTTAAATTATTCCTGGTATCCTTGTTTTTGTTGAACATCATCTAAGGCAAACCTCACATATATGCCCAGAACAAAACTGGACATTAAGTTCACTCTAACTTTCATGGAGCAAATTCAAAAACTTGTTATGATTGAAGGGACAAAATAGCAATTCACACAAGTATCTTTCTGTGCAATTAGCCTATACCTCTAAATTGTTCCTGGCACCCCACAGCTGGAATCCTCAGTTAGTACTTAGAAAAATACAAACTTCTTTGTATGCTTCTTCTCAAACTGTGAACAAACATATTCTGTTCAGTGCTGATTCTATATTGTTGTTGATTAAATAAAAAACTGAAATATTCTAGAATTTAACTAGTTCACGTCACTGAAAGTTGAAAAATGTCAGCATTTCTCATCACCATACATAAAGCTAAATGACTGCATAAAGCAAAAATCTTTGGTATGAGAAATTGAGATAATAAATCTCCAAGGTAAAATAACTACATTTCTAAGAAACCATTTGAAAGAATTAACATGCTTTAAAAAAAACCCCAAACCAAAACAAAAAAAAAACCCAAACAAAAACTAAAATTAAAAAACCTAGCAACCAACCAACCAAAAAAAAAAAAAAAACAAAAAAAAAAACCCAAAAAAAAACAAAAAAAAAAAAACCTAGCAACCCCCCAACCAAAAAAAAAAAAAAACACAACAAAAAACCCACAAACAAAGAAACCCAAAGCCCAAACTCACATTTCTCCTACATAAATTGGTTTTGAAAAGACATCAGCAAGTGTCAGAATTTGAATACACATTAACATGTAAAAGTGGCTGGTCTTGGATCAGCCATCCTAGTCACTTGCCATTGTAAAACTGAGAACTAAGGTTTTAATTTAAGACATCTGTGGTGAAATACAATGAAATATTAGCTCCCAGGTGGGAACAGTGAACAAAAAGAATGATACCCTCATGGGAAGGGATAAAGATCTTTCCCAGAAAAATTGGTTATTGAGATAAAATATATTGTCTGTTTGACTGTATTTGACCCACTGCAAATAAATAAATAAGCAAACAGGTAAATAAATACATAAATAAATGGCTCAGAGACCACTGGATACCCTGGCAGTCTTACTACTTGTCTAAGTATGTAGAAGGATGGAACTGTGATGCTGACATAAAAAATAATCCTGTTCATAGCCTTGATATCAGTCTTTTTTTGTTTGTTTATTTTGTTTAGTAAAACAATTTTGTTTCTTTCCTTTAGTATTATTTCCCTAATTTTTGTCCCCTGTATTGCCCAAACTTCTAGATAGTGAAAATCAGTTCTTGGTCCCACTGCTGTTGAAGCTAATGAAAAATTCTATCATCTGCATGACTATATAAAAGCAGAACAATATTTACAGCTAGAGGGCTAGCAACAGTTTTCCACAGTGCTCATTGTACTCACTTCCTCACTCTTACATTAGTTTAATGTTTGGGGTTTTTTTGCTTTAAATAATCCTTCAAAATTCCTCTAGACTTGATAGCTTCCATAAATACAGTCTTGCATTCTCCCTGAGAGAACATATATTCTGTTGTTTTTTCTTGACAGCTTTTTAGGATACACTTTGGCCATTTTGTCTTTATGCTTAAGGTTATGCATACCCTCTCTGATATTTTTAAGAAGCTCCCATGCTGAGCTGAGTTACTCTAATGACTGATTTTTTTCAATGTTATACTGTGTGGGGCTTTTAGCCCTGTCTTTAGTTCTATCCTCAGCAGAAAGATTTTGGGGAATTTTTTGTGCTATTTCTTTCTCCAGACTGTTCTTGCCTGTAGTGTGGAGAGTAAGAGATAGTAATTATGATCTCACCATGTTACCATTCAGTGCGATGATCCTATTCAACAAATTCAGACATACCTCTACCACAAAAAGAAAAAAAGAGTGAACCTTCCCTAACTGTCACATGCTCTGGCATTTTAGTTTTGCTACAACTGTAAGCTTGTATCTGCTTCCAGATTTTCACAAAGATCATGGACAATTTCAATGCCCACATTGTATCCATGTTCTAGGCAGAAAGTGTATTTCTATGCATCATAAAGGCTACCAAAAAAGTTAAAGAATAGTACTATCACATTCCATATTAAATCCTTCCCTTAAACACTGTGGTGCTGGACACTGCAATGGACAGCAGGATGGTTGTTCTGACTAGCTTCAAAGGAGTGCAAAGGAGAAAGGGTGAAATGGCTCAGCAGCCTTACTAAGCCATGGCTGAGACACACAACTGCTCCTTATAGCAGGAGGGGAACAGGCAGCAGCTTAGAAAGACACAGAGTAAAACTTAAATGCCCAAGAGAATAAAAGGATGATGATGAAGAGGAGAAGGTTTGTAAGTACCCTTACAGAACCTAAGAACCTCCCCTCTCCAGTAAATTTCTCACTTTCCTCCAGAGGGTGGCTGACGAAAATATGCCTGCAGTGTGTCAGCACATTTATTCTCTGTTATTCTTGATTGCATAACCCAGAGGTTGGGAAAACCAGAGTAACACTTTCCAGTGAAATTCACTTTGGGTTCCTTTCACATGAGCATCATGTAGCATTTCCAAAAAAGGTAATGCTGGTAGTAACCATGGTGGTTTTGGAGGCAGACATTTGGTGAGATCATTTTATTTGCTTTCAGTTAGATTAGACTAGATTAGGTGAGATCATTATGGAAACAGGTGATTTTTACTTTTTTTTTTGGTAGCAAATTTTGTGCTCTATGTGGAACTATTATGCTCTTATTTTTTTACTTAAAAATTGTAGTCTACAGCCTCAACTTTCTAGAAGTTCTTTCTGTTTGTTGGCTACTACACTGAGAGAGAGGTTTACTAGAAAGATCATACCACCATTTCCAGGAGCAATTGAAACTGAAGGCCACTAGGAAGAAGCAGGTCTTACAGCTATCACAAGTTAATAAAGCACCCATGTAGACAGGCATAGCTCTTTGGCTCATGATTAGAGAATCTGCTAAGGAGAACAACAAATCATCACAATGTTTCCTAATGCTGAACATAAAAAATACAAGAAATTATAGGGAGGCAGAGAACACACCATCAAATATACATTGAGGAAGTTTCTATACAGTTTTTTGCAGCTAATACCTGGAATGTATCTCACTCAGAAATCCCTTGTTATCATTATTAATTTCACTCTAAAAGCAGAATAGGGAAAATCAAAGAGTGCTACATTTCTCTTCCCCTCTCTTTTACTGGTCTTTTGAATACAGGAAAATCTATCATAATTCTATGTGTCTTTACTTTTGCATAACATTAATTCTAGAAGAAATAGTATATTGTTCTGGAATACAATGTACCAATACTGACATATCATTTAGCCATTTTAGAATGCATTTCCTATGAAATAACAAAAGCTAAGTGTGTTACATAGTTAGCTCTTTTGCTTACAAAAGATTTAAAGTCATAAGAGTTTTCTTGTCTGGGATGAGGACCAAAGTCTATGTCAACAAATTTCCATAAGGGCTGCTGGATGCCTTCTTGTAATTCCTAAATAGTTTTGCTTTTTAAAAGCCAAGGAAACAAAATATTTTTAAGCACTTTTGCTTCAGATGTGCTATTAATGAAGAAAAGAATGAAGAGATGCTGAAAAGCAACTGAATTTTGGTGAAAGAGCCTTCTGTTGAACAGAATAGTTCATCTAGTCCAACAGCAGCAGAAAGTAAATGAAAAAGTGACCTGAATCTGCAGCTGAAAAAAGGGTAGAAGTTAAGCCCATCAGAAATAATTCTGTCAGATTTCTGGCACAGTTTTGGCCTTATATTATATGTCTAAAATACTGTAGGTATGTTCTCAAAACAATAATAATAATACAACTAGTAGACATTACAGCAGTTCTTCTTGAAGAAGCAATAGGAGTTTAATAGAAACAACCTGTTAGGATGCTTGGACTAAGAGGCTATTGTTTTCCCTGGTTATTTTGATCTTTTCTGTGATATTTTTAAAAACAAACTCTATGCATAGATACTCTATATAAATAATATCTAAATTAGAATGTCTGTATTTTTGTATTTGGTGGGGGCGGGGGGGAATTCAATCACACTTTTATTTACTTTATAACTGCTTATATGCTCTCTTATTCACGGCAATAAGCTATGGAATAAGCTGGAACCATTTTCTACCTTGTATTTAATGAAGTCTTACACTAAAGCTTTCTTGTAAGCATAGCACAGGGAGTTGAAGCATGTCACTGGGATCTTGTAATGGTCAACTTTTCCTTCATGATTCTTGACACTGAGCTCAGTAAGATGTACCTGGGAGGGGGATACAGCCAAGGGTCGTAATGAGATAAACTCTGTCTCTGCAATGATTAGTAAATAAGAAGTTTTTTATTAAGGCAAAAGCAATAATAAAGTAACTCTTTTCCCTCACCACAAACTTTTTAACTTTGCATGTTCCTTTTTTTAGAGGCCATCCCTGAGCACTGCAGTGTGATGCACTGTCCTCTGAAAAAGACTTTAACTAGTAGGTTTTAGTTTTAGTTTTGCTAGCAACAGAGCTAAACTGGCTAAAACACTAGGACTGGTAAAATCTTAGAACTTTTTCTTGCTCCACATAGGTTTTGCATTGTGGCTATTTACACAGGGATCTTTGTGCTGCCTTGATGACTAGCAATGCCAGGGCATGTTAATACAAAGCAGACACTGAGAGGTCATGGCAGCATAGCTGCATCGAGGGAGCAAATTGAATAGCGGGTAAGAAAGTAGACTTACCTACCTAGGGATGAGCAGATGAAGTGAACTGAGATAATCTGATTGTGACTAATGAGCCTAATCAAGAAAAGGAGCTAGATTCTTAATCAACTTAAAAGCACCCGAGTAGAAACTGTAACTTCTTCAGAACTCATATGCCTTTTCTGGTTGTACCCTAAAACCAATGGATGTTTTGCTTAACGCAAAGTCAGGCTTTACACTGCATTTCTTGCAACACAGGCAATAAAAGATATCACGACCACTTTTGACCAATGTCACCCTGTAGGTTTGAGAAACAAGCAGTTTTATTAATATATGACTGTTTCCACTGAACTAACACAAGTAAACACAACTTATATTTGAACAGTCAGTAAAACAGAGAGTGGGTTTTTTCAAGATCAAGCCGCAAGAGCCTTAGAACTTTAACATCTGCTGATCTACTATGATTGTTATATTTATTTCTCTAAAACAAATCTGTGTTTATTTTAATATAAACTACTGATGGATAATAGGGGAACAAATGGTGCAAGCTACTGACAGATGCTAGTGATTTTAAGTTAATAATTTGAAACATGGAAGTGGGATTAGTTTTATCTGGAAGAGTGTTTCTCTTCTAACAGAAAGTTTGCTAGAAAAAAGTGTGCAGAAGTTGGACATAATGTCTTAAATACTTTAAAACAGTATGCTTTGTGTGAAACTCTGTAGGTTATTACAGCAGGACCAAAACTTCACCAGGCTTCATGCTGAGAGCCGGTATGCCAGAGAGCCACTGCAGGAACTTCACAGTATTCATAACCATTAAAGGGATTTTTTTTTTTTCTCCCCTAGTTGTCTTCTCATCATTCATCAGTTTTGCTTGTATTTATGAATCACACTTCCTTACAAAAGAGACACTTGATTTTGTGTACTGGTAAGAATTTAAGAATGGAAGAAATGTAAGCAGGGAAAAATTACGATGTGTTAATATGGGCAAGATGACACTCAACTGCCAGCCACATCTGAACTGCACATTTGTGCTGGTTCAATAAATGCAACTGATCTCTTGTGTACAAAGGACTGAATAGTTTACTATAATATATTTTGCAGTGCAAAGGGGCAAAAGATTTTGCCTTCTAAGCATGTTTTATTGAATAAGTAGTGGTCCTTCTCTTTTCACAGGCCAGCAGAGAGGAGGAACAACTTACTCATTTGGTGCATTTTCACTCCAAGACAGCCATTTCATAAGTCAGGAGGTACACTTAGAGGAAAAGCTTGCTTATTTGGCCAATTTTCATATAATTCCCTGCAATCAAACAATATCCCTGTTTGCTTTTGCTGTGCCTTCATCCCTTTTTTCTTTAGAAGTCATACTAAAGGAGAATATAAACTATATGGACCTCCTACCATGTAAAAACATGTATGTTTCTTAAAGGAGTTTAACCTTCATGACCTCAGGTCAAAAAGGAATCAAAATTGATCTACCTTTTTATAAACATAAAGTGGAAAACATGTAATATCAATTGTGATTTTATAGACTGTGAAATATTAGTGATAGTTACCATGGTACATATTTACATTCTTTGCCAGGACTAAGCTAAGCCTGAATACAGTTTTCTGGTCTTAGATTTCTTCTGAGCAACAAAATGGCTGAAAACTGACTTTAAGATTTTGGTAAAATGGTAAGAGTCCTACCTGTGTAAGAGGTCATTTAAGCTGGAATACCTGGCTGCAAAGAAGGAAGCCATTTAACCAGGCCAGGCACCCCACTCTTCCTTTTCATCTGCAGTAACTTGGATTCGTAAACTTGCAGGTTGTATTAGAGGGCCTGTCTCCCTACACCCACCCAGGATTCTTCACTGCTTTGCAAAAATTATTTCTTTGGCTCCTTTTAGCATTTGAGAAACTTTTCCAGAAGAGATGCAATTACATCCAAAGATCAAAGGAAGTCTTTCTCCTAATGTCTGCAGACTGATCCATGAGGGGATAAGTAATGTACAAAGAAATCTTTCTATGTTATGAAGGAAATCAGATGTGCTGATTTGGCACCAATCTGCAGATATCAAACACAGGATTACTGTGGCAAAAAACCCACAACCTTCAGTGATCTGTATTCTGCAAATACTTACCTTTCATAGGAAACTGCAAAGTATAAAAGTATATTTAATGTTTTTAAAAAAGGCACAGGACAGATATGAGTAATACTTACATGCAAAATATGGTATTTTCCCTTTAAAGTTATCTTCTTACGAACATCTTAGTTTGTACAATAGGTTAAGCCAGTTCCAAGTCGAATTTCATTCACTCTTGCACAAAGGTCACTTATTCTGATTTCAAACACTAAGGAAAGTCCAAAGCATGCTCTTACTGAGAGAAGTGGTAAGGTTTCAAGAAGAACCTGTTTTGAGTTAACTCCATTTCCAGAAACACATAGGCCAGTTTGAGAGTTCAGGGAAGAGCAACAGTGCCCATCAGAGGTCTAGAAAACGTGAACCTAAAAAACATGACCAGTAGGAAGATACTGTAAAAATGTGTTGACCCTAGGGCAAAAAGACCTTAAAGAGCAGTTATAAATGTTTAATAGGCTTCTGCTGAAAAAAGAAACAAATTTTATTCCTATCTATAGCTAGCAAAGTAACAGATTAAAAGTTGAAAAAAACAAAAAAATTGGATCAGGCCTAAGGAAAAATAAGCTTTCTAACAGTTATGAGAATTTAATGCTAGAGTTCGTATCAACTAGAGGACAGTGATTTCTCATCACTGGGGTTTTAAATCTCCCGATAGATCCAAATCAACAATTTTAAGACAGGACACTGGCATGACAACTATTTCTTGAGCAAGAAGGTGGCTAAATGGCCTGCCTAACCATATTCTGCAGAATTATACTATGTGGAGAAGTGAGCAAGAGGGAAGCTTTCTGCTATCCTTACCCTATCTCTCCCTACCACCATGACAAACAGGTATGTAATTGGGTGTACTTAAGGTCAGCTTCCTTAGGACAGAAAAAAGGAAACACATCTCAGCTTTTCTTTGAGCATCTTCCCACATTTATACACTTCCTTGAAAGTGTGAGCTACTCGAAAATAAGCTCAATATAGTCAGAATTGACTGTATTGGTTACAATATTGGAGGCGTGTTCAAAAGCTGTGGCTGGAAGGAAAAAAACAGTGAGAAAAATGCTACAGAAACCAGGTCTCTCCAAGGTAGAAGTATGACTGCTATACGGCTGAGCTTCTTTTCACTTCATAGATGCAACCCTCACAAAAAGTCTTCCACAAAGGAAGAGCTGAATGTCTTCCTGGAGAGACATCCCTCATGAAGAGAAAGTAGGACTCTAAATTTTGGGATGGTAGTATTTCACTGAAAAAATGTGCAACTAGATAGCTTAAAAATCTGTGGATGATACACAACCGAGAATCAAAATCAAGGCCTAAATCAGTACTAATCACAGTGAGCAACAGCAAAATGAACACCACCATCATATGGGACTACCTTCTGTAGTTAGATGTTACCTCTGAAAAACTACCACATTGACATTGGCTCTGTCAAGTCAGCCACTCCTACTGATATGCCTCTAGAGCCTGGTCCTCTCCTTTTCTTCACATTAAAACTAAGATAGGAAGGGAAAACTGCAGATAATCTGACTTGTTTAGGAAATGACTGAATGTAGAACTTGGATTAACATTATCTTCTTTACACAACACAAATATCAAAATAACTGGGTCTGGTGTCTATGACACCAGCCTGCAAAGTGCTAGATCATAAAATCACAGAATCATAGATTTGACTTTAAATTCAGCTTTTACTACTTTTTCCTTCTGTAGTTTTCAACAGATCACTGGATTCCATCTAGGTCCTTTGCTTCACCAAAAATTACAATTAAAAATATACTTTCCTATCTTTCAGGAATGTGAGTAGATTAAAATACTTAAAACTGTAAAAGGTGATGATAGTAGGATCTTTAATATTAGGGTTATGTACCACGTGACTGGATTTGCAATAAGCCATTACTTTGATGTCTTATAGGAAATATTTCTAATTGATAGAAAAATGCCCCTGTGCACTTAATATCAGAACAACTTCTATCCTTTCTTCACAGGATATCAAATCCCTCTGGTTTTTACTTTTTATTTTACCAATATGCTCATGCTACCTGCCCCAGGTGTCATACAATATACTTTGAATACTCAGACTGGCCATGAAACAGGGTTATACTGCTGCCTGGGCATGGAGGTTAAATCATTGGTATACAGCTCCTACTCTGGATGAAAAAGCAGGAGCAATCATGAACACCAGTTTTACATTAGCTGGTTTAGAAAAAGTATTTATGAATAATCCAAACGTTTTCTGACAATACACAATAGTTTGCATTTCATTGGACAACTGAGCTTTGGATATTGGCAATATACAGCACTTTCAATCTTCAGGGAGATCTGCAAACAGGAACTAATGTCTCCTTTACAGCAGCTCCTTTGAGCTCTCTGTTGACTGACACTCCCAGGCTTTGGCCAGGAACATAATCACCATTGTGTGTCTTGTGAATTTGTTTATTTCTACTGCCTGGCCTCCCTTAAGTACACCGACCTTTGCGCTTTTACTCTTATCTGCCTCAGAGTAATGGGTGGGAGAGAGAGGCAGAGTCTAAGAATTGAGGAGCAAAACAGAACATCTCATGTGACAGCAGTTTGCTGGGGTTTTTCTTCCCCATCCTAATTTAAGCAAAAGAGTACTTACAGAGTAGCTTGGAACCCTTCAGCTGTGGGTCTTTGGCTTTTTGCCTGTTTAACAGAGGTCTTACACAACCTGTGGTTTATGTGCTGTCACCTTGATTTCTCTGCATTTTAGCTGGTCTCCTGGTGCCACTGTTTGCCATTGGCCTACCTTCAAAGAGAGTGCCTGTGGACAGTACTCATCTGGTATGCAACATACCGCATGCTTTGACAACTCATGTGGTCTTAATGGGTTTCCCAGTTACAGAGGCTAAAAGAGCAAGGCAGCCTGTTCTGCAGGTTACCATGCAGCAGTTCTTCTGAATAAATCCTTTAGATAGGAAAAAGTAAATCATTTCTGCAATGTTTGTTTTTTATCTGGTAGATATAATAAAGTCTTTCTCTTCTGTGGCAGGGGAAAGTGCAAATAGGATATCCGCTATGTCATTTAAATGAATAATGACTTGGAGGCTAGTTAACTTCATTTCTACAAGGCTTCATGATATCTTCAGTGCTTGCCTCTAGGCGTCATGTTGAAGAAGAATGTCTAGAAACCAGAGTTCTCTTTGTGTTATCTTTCTTCAGCTCTCCTATTGCCCTCTTCAAATCTACATGGAAAGAAATACGTATTTTAGAAAGCATAGTTATTTATAGGCCTCACCTTACAAAGCAGAAAGGAAATGAAACCTGGTGCAAAGGCCACTTCCTTTGATTTACTTACAGCTTTTGAAGTGGCATCTCATTATCTCCTCTTCATCCATGCTTTTTTTCCCTGACTTTGTTATCTTGATCAGCTTTCAATCACCTCTACACTGGCTTATCCTAATTCTGGATTAATTGTCCTGCCTCATCTTCTTTTTCTGCTTCTGAATTAATAGCATAATACAGATAATAGATAATAAAAACAGTGATGCATCTATACTGATAAACTGAAGATGATACAGGAATTTAACTGCCAGAACCTCTAAAAGTAATTCAATTTTTTAAATCTTTCTTGGAGCTGCATTTCATGTTATAAGAAATTTATCTGCCTTGCCTTCTGTATTTCTCACTTGTCATTCTCACTCCTGCAGTCTTCATTTTTATCTTCACGTTTATTTTGTTTTCAATATACTGATTTCTTGACAAAAAAAACCCAAACCAACCCCCAAACACCATCAAATGCTAAAATGGTGTAAATACATTCTGAAGGTAATACCAATCAGCCATTTGAACTGTGTATTTAAGTAACGGAAAGTTATTTTTAACTCAGTGTATGATTCTTGACATAAGTGCTCCCCTTCTCTGCATAAAATCAGAATAAATTCTGAAACAGACTGGTTGCCTAGCAGGGTTGGGGGAACTATAGCTTATGGAATCTTTTAAACTTAGAGGAGTTTACACATACAAGATATTTACCCAGCATTCACTAATAACCTAATCTAGTTGTCAATTATTCTGGTTTGATAATAGATGCCATAGTTTTATACCTAATCCCAGATGTTTGCAGTTTCTACCAAACACCTTTTCTTGTACAGCTTGTATTTCTGCTTTCTGTCCCCAGTGAATTTCTATGTGGGGACAGGCCAGTACAGAGAGGATGAAGTAGCCTAGTCAAGTTGCTTACATTAGAAGAGGTTAGAACTTTTTAAAAATCAAATGCTTCAGTCACAAATGGATATTTTTTCACCAGGAACCGGAACTGTAATCTTCCACCATTTTTGATGATACAACATTTCTCTGATTTCTAACCTGCTCTTCCAGTTTGGCAGAGGAGTCAGTTTCATTATCTTCATTTCAGAGAGAGACTTCCCTCTGCTATGAGTATTCATGTCCATGAAGCTATTTTAAGGATATTTTCCATTACTGCCTTTTTTTTTTTTTCCCACACAATATGACTTGGTGAAATAATTCATAGGGTGAAAAAACTCAAAACTGTGACCTTGAATAAATTTAACTGAATTACCTAAACTCAATAGGATCATAAGAAATGGTGGTTTAGCATAATAGCACATTGCTGCTATGAGTTTACCTTTGCACTTTTAAAAGGTTCTGCATTTTAAACCAATGGAGGTATTAAGCTCACAGTAGTTTAATGCATGTCTTACTCCACACATCATCTGATTGGACTACTGAGTTCAGATGTAACTCTGAGATTTGTTCTGAAGAACTGCTGAAAAGAAATTGTTTGAAGTGGTCTTAAATACATACATTTTAAATAAACCCTTAATTTTGAGCATGTAAATAACAGTATAGAATTACAGACTAAACATTCAGACTCTTGTGAGCTAATACGCAGTGGAAATTCACTGTTCAGTTCAAGGGACAGGGAACACAACATTTTCTGAAATGGAAAAAATCTTATTTCATTCATGCTTAAGTGGGAAAAAAAATGCATCAGTTCATGTGTATCTTGCAGAAAAAAAAATTATTTCAATATGCTTTTAAACAAGTTTATTTATACTGAGATAACATTTGCAAAGCACTCTAGAAACAGGAAGATGTGAATTTCTGTTTCTAATCTCAATGGTCATACGATACATGGCCTTAAGGTAGTAAGAGCCATTCAAAACAGAATAGATTTTTTCCATCCATCTAGCGTATTTTGTTAAGTTGTAAAAATTTGAAACAAATGTACTCAAAGATTTAAAAAAAAAAAAAATCAATGATATCATCAATATCATATATATAAAGTATATGCATAAATAATTAACTATTTCCTTGTGAGGAGGATTAAACGTTTGGGGTTTTTTGTAACAATCACTTCAAGTAATCTTGTATATATTGTAAATCTGAGCTAATTTTAAATTATTTCTGTATGTAAAAACTTCAGAGCTTTTACAGTTAGATGATTAAGAGAAGAAATAGATCAAGGAAAAGTCCTGACTGATGGTGGCACCTGTTTTGCTAGAAGCTGACATTTTGAATTCAACAGTATGATTTATTCACACTTATCTTAATCCCCAGAATTAAATCACTGAAACAGATTTCCTATAAATTGGTGTGAAAAGTCTGCCCTTACTCATGTAATGAAAGACTCCAACAACAGCACTAGTTTAAATAAAACCATATAGTGATGAAAGGTGTAGAGGCTGAAGAACAATATCCACATCTTCAAAAGATGGCTTGAGAAGTCAGTCACTGCTGATGAGGGCACTATCAGGAATGATTTTGGCACACTGAAGAAATGAGACATCAGCGGGTGGTGGGGCCTAAGAGAGCCCTTATCCTCCCAGCCCCTAAGGGACCAATGGCACAGTTCTGTAAATTCAACATCAGGGAGGACTAAACAGAGAGGAAATTGCCAAATCCCTATTGATTTCAACAAAATTAGGCTGATTTATCTCAGTCAGGAAGGCCTGACAAGGACATGTACTCTACCTCATTTTCTGTAATATTTTTCTCATGTCAGTAAGATGATCCGGATTATTGTTATGCTTCACAAATCAACACATTCTTTACTTCATGCATTTGTGATTCTGCACAAGTCCCTCAGAATGCCAAGAGGCTTAGACCTTTCAGGTAGGAAGTGCAGTTTTAAAAACCTACTGGAGCAAACTAACTGGTTCTTTTTATTTTGCTTGACATTGAGTTTGAAAATATTATTTCTTTCAATTTTACAAACACATTGTTAATACTAGCCCTGGTGCAATATGTTCTGTAAAATAAAAACTATTTTGCAAAGCATTTTGGTGGCTTTGTGATTAAAAAAATACAGTCTTTTGTGCAGTACATGTGGATACAATATTATTCTCTCTGCAAAATAATTGCAGTATGAAAGCATTGTTTTGTTCTTTTCTTATTCTTTTAGACATAGACTTCTCTGCACTAGTTTCACAGTGACGACAGTTAGCATGTGGTGGTCTACAATACCGTCTACCAGTATTAACCTATGACCAGACTCTTTGTTAAAATTAATGAACACCAGTAGGGGCTCTATTTTATAGTGTACTTTCCCCAGAGGTATACATAGAGAACTTTCCCATGTATTTTAACTTTAACTACTGAAACGATGAAAACATAAAATGAGCTACAGAAATTTGTTGCAGCTCTGCATTGACTTTAGCTTACCTTGTATTTGTATGTGGAGGCTTATTTGAAACCTTCCTCCTTTTTTGGCTGGTGATAAAGTCAAACATATTAAAGTCTTTCTCGATTGGCTTCTTAGAGCCTCTTTGCCCCCTGCAGCTTGTGTTGAAAAGGCCAAATTCTGTTTACCTTACTCTTTTGTCTTTATAGTAAGAATTTATGTGTGGATAAGAGAAGCAGAATTGGGTCGAAAGGGACTAACTCAACTTCAGCAGACTGAAAACTGCTACAGCAATTCAGTTTTAAAATAAGCAAACACACATGTCATGCCTTTTCCCCTTAACAGCCCTGCAGGGCTGCTCCCGCTGGCTGTCCATTTATATCTTTTGTGATGGAACTACATGCACTGTAAGTAAAGATTTTCTCTGTGTATTTTTTGTGACTTGTCTCTATATTCTGATTCGGTTTTTAAAAAAATAGAACTGGAATTTGTATTCAGTATTGGCACAGGAGCTTATAAACCACATTTTACAGCATTTTCTAATCAGCTGTAAGAACAGTTTTGGCTGTGGAAAGGCTGCACTATTGGGCCTCTTAACTAATTCCACTGTAAAGTAGTATGTACATTGTTATTTACTTGCAAAATAAAACTTCACTTTAAATACATTTTTAAGGCAATCTAATTATCAGGTAAATATTAGTTTGCAGGCTCTGAAACCCCCTTCCTACATTGGTAGATGTAAATCTGTCATCTTGTTTTTTACTAAGCCCCTCTTATTTTGCTTAGTGCAAGTTGGGTCAGACGCCAAAATAAAAAAACAAACAAACAAACAAAAAAACAAAAAAACAAACAAACAAACCCCCCCCAAAAAAACCACTGTATGACAACTCTTGACAACTGTTTTGGTTTTTTTACCCCTATAAAACCAGACAAGTAATCAAAAATACTGTTTGGAGACAGCTGAAAATACGTATCCATGAGGCATAGATTTCAAGCAGCTATTGAATGTAACAGACAGCAAACTCCAGCTGCCTTTGGCTTTTGTGGAGTCTAAACATGTTTTTTATTTAGAACCCTAACATGTGATTTTTGTTTGTTTGTTTTGCTTTTTATTTTATACAACTAACTTATAGAAGGCATTCCTGCAGCGTCTTAGCTTATCCCTAACAGAACAGATGGCTTTCCTCTCCACCCTACATTGCTCTGCTTTACCCTAAGGCGTCATGGTCACCTTTGACACCACCAACAGTATTTATGGTAAAGCAGCAGTAGAAGTTGTGATAAGAAAACAGGCTTGTAAAGGACGGGGTTTACCTGTTGCTTCTGCAGTTTATGCTGGCGTTAGACGTGCATTTGAGGCTTTTGCTCGACTCCTCATTTATTCGTTCCTCTGCTGACAGGGGTCGGGGTGGGAAGTGATGGGTTTCCATGCAGAGCTGCGTAACAGGGGCAAGAAAAGTTTAGAATCAGATTACACAAAACCAGGCAGACACGGGCAGCCTCTTCTGCTCCTTGACTCTGAGGCGCAGGCTGTGCGGAGGGCGCGGAGCCCTGCCTGCTGCCATCACGCCCGCCGGGATGTGAAGCGCTCAAGGTGGCCGCGTGGCGCTACCCAGACCAGCGGCCCATAGAGCCACCGGGGAGCCGGCCCTCGGCGCGGCGGGGCGATCGGGGCGGAGGCAGAGGAGGTGGGCCGCGCCTGGTGCCCGCCCGGGTGGGGCGGGGCGGGGCCGGCCGGGCCCGAGCCCGGCGCGTCCCGCCCCGTGGGGGCGAGCGGCGGGCGGGGGCAGCGCGGTCGCCGCCGCTGCTGCCGGGGCGCAGCTGCCCGCCCGCCGCCGGGCTGCTGCCTGCTTGCGCCCGCACCCACCGGCACCCAGACGCACCCGGCCTCTCCGTGCACTGCACATCCAGCACCGCCGGTGCTCCCCGCCCGCCCCGCCGGGAAGCGCGCTTGGCTCTCGGCTGCGGTTCCTCGGCGAGCGCCCAGGTGGCTGTGCCCCGCGGCGCTCCCCGCCCGGCTCGGCTCGGCTCTGCACAGCTGCCCCTGTCCCGCCTGCCCGTGTCTCGCGGGCGCGGAGCTGATGGGGGTGGGCAGGAGGATGCGCCTGAGCCGTGTCTGCTGCGTTTTCTATCAGCTGTGCGTGCTGTCCAGCGGGCTCGCCGCAGGTGAGTGCGCGCCTTTCGCGGGACGGGGCGGCCTCCGTGCCCCGCCGGGAACCAGTGGCCAATACCTGCCCATTGTAGGGCGCCTTAACAGCTGCGCCCGGCCCCTGCGACCGATGGGCGATCAGATAATCAGAAAGTGCGAGCCCCCTCTCTGAGAGCGCGTTGCTCTCAGAGCTATTTTTGCCCTGATCTTCATACGCAGCCCTGTCACCTCTGCAGGGGCTGTGCCTAGCGTGAATGGGATCACCGTGTAAACGAAACTGTCTTCTGTCTCAGGCTGGTGGAAGCTGTGTGTTTGTATTTAGAAACATAATACTGGTATGCTGGGATTCTATGTAAATTGTAATATCGTTTGTGTAATATGCTGTCATTGCAAGTCAGTGATTTGAATTCAGTTTGATTATAGTGATAATCATACAGCATGCACAGCTATCTGACACTTGTACATGCACTCACAAATGTGTGGCCATGTGGATGTGTGTGTTTGGCAGCACTTTTGAAATCATTGTGAGTCTTAGAAAACTTGCTGAGAACATGGTTGACTTTTTCAGATGTTTTTGTTAAGGTTTTCCCTGCTAAATTAACAACTTTTTTTAGCTGCATGAAAAAGTTGCCACTTTGTCTAAATGAGCAAAAGTTTGTGCAACTCTCATTGCATGCAGGCGGTGGTCATGGAGAATGCCCTCAGCTACTGTTACAACTTCTGCCTAGCTTGAGCTCCAGCTCTCTCACAGTTTAGCAGGATTGTGGTGTGTCCCAGACCCTTACACAGGCACAGGGACTTCCAGTGGCTGGCCCATCTGCCATGTGTAAGGACAGGATGACAGGAGCAAGTGGAGCCCACTGTGGGCTTGGTGGGATGCTTGGTGGGCTGGGAGCCAAGAGGTGAGTGACATGGGAGATACAGGGTAGGTTTCTGGCAGGCTCTGGGTGCTGCTGGGTGCACCACTCATTTAAAGCATCTTCTGGCCTTCCCGCAGGTCTCCATGCTTCAGAAGAAACTGAGGAATGGGAGATTGTCTTCCCCGCGCTGTGGAGCAGGGGCCAGCAGGAGCCGGCGGGTGGCAGTGGTGGTGGTGGGGGCTGCAGCGCCAACCCCTGTGGGAACCGCAGCAGCACCCTCAGCATCCCTATCACACCTAGCCCGGTGTCTGGCAGCTCCCGGGAGGTGCGTTCAGTCTCCTCCTCGGTGGACGGGCAGGCACAGGCTGTGGGGGAGGCAACAGAGGAAGAGGACACTGAAGATGAGTATGAGTCTCAGGAGTTTTACCACTGGTCCCCTCTGCCCCAGGGGTCTGGTGCTGCCTCTCAGTTGCCACCACCACCATCGCCGCCACCACCGCCTCCAGCAGAGGATGGAGATGAGGTGCTGCTGAAGATCCCGGCTTTTGCTCGGGAGCTCTACCTGCTGCTCAAGAGGGACAGCCGCTTCCTGGCCCCTGGCTTTGCTGTGGAGGAGCGGCTTGGCGGTGAGGGCAAAAGCCCATCCCGTGCTGCACAGTTGCAACCTGAGAGAGCTTGTTACTACAGTGGTGCTGTCCTCCGCTACCCAGGCTCCTTTGCTTCCTTCAGTACCTGTGGTGGATTGGTAAGATGACCTTGCATGCAGGGGTAGCACCAAGGTCTCTATCTGAGTGTCCACTTCATCTGCTGCTTTTCACTCCCATGCCTTTCCTGAGATCTTCCTTCTTTCATATCCTCTTGGGTCCTACCTTGATCCTTACCCTTATTTTAACCATTTTGTCATTCATACTTTTATTAACCCACTTACAGTTTTTCTCAAATCCTACATCTGCCTTGGTCCAGTGAAGATTATGTGCTTTGTCCCATTTCTAGGCATGCTCTTGTCTCTCAGTCCCACACCTTTCTTTTTTGGATCTCTTTTTTATTCCTGTGCCATTCTTTCTTCAACTTTTCTAATCTCTGTCTCTAATTTTATCTTGGTCTTCAGTCTGTGCATGTGATTGGTTACCTCTATGCTAACTCTTCTTCCTTTTCCCTGGATCATCATCTCTCTTCCAGTCCATCTGTAATCTGTGGTTTTCTTCATTCCCACCCTGTATTTTAAAGTTATCTTTCTCATCTGTGTTATCTTCCTTATCTTTTACATCTCAGGTTTCACACTGTTTGTTCTTTCTTCAACCAGTATTTTAGGATTGCTTTCTCATCTTCTTTACTCCATTTCTTTCATTCTTCTGATCCTTTTGGCCTTTTTCCTCCATCTCACAACTTCCCACTTGTAGTACGAGTAGTTACTTGGATTTGGGACTCCATACCCTTCTTTCCTTTCAGTTCCTCCATAGAAGTACACAGTGAGTATGTTCTCAGCAGAAATGTTGAAACAGTCAGACCTTTTGACTGATTGTTACTTCCATGGCATACCTATTTAAATGTGTTTTGCCTGTTATAATTTCTGTTTGGTCAGTCATGATTTTTACAAGATAAAGACCTGAACTGAGGATGCTGACAACAGCAATGGTGACAGTGAGCTGCAATCCCAGGGCATTGGAAGTGGATACGAAGAGTAGAAAGCAGCTGGGATATTGTAGAAATCTGGCAGGATTTAAAATAAAACCAATTATTACTAATGTTATTCTCACTTTGGGCCTTTATATAGAACATAAACGTGCATTCCTGCAGCACTTTACAGAATATAGAATATAAATGGTATGGTAGTGGCACTATTGATTGTTACCATTATCATGACCTTTGGTTTTTTTGGTGGCTAGATACGTGTGAATCAACACAATCACATGATGGATGTTTCCTTGTATTTCTTTCCAAATTTGAACATCTAACTTGTTCCATTGTCAATTCATGAAGATATGCATGCCTGGATTTATTTGCATGGTCATGAAGTGAAACCAGGTAGAATGTGAAAATTTTGACTGGCTATTCATTTGCCTCTTTGGACTTACTCAAGAGTCAAACCCCAAATTGAAAGTGGTGGAGAGAGAACATATGTGGATTGACACCAAATAAAATATTTGCCTGCACTCCTGCAAAGTGAAACCGCCAAGTTTCACACAACTCCAAGTGGTTGGCATCTAATTATTGATATTTGGTCAGATTTTCCAAAGCATGGTGGCAGAATTAATTGTGAAGAAAAGTCAGCTGAAGGTGGTTTGAAAGCCATCAGGTGGAAGATTTTTGTATTCAAAAAGCTTTTGACTCCTGTACTTGTTCTTGTTAGAATTTTACTTCTTTCTACATTGTGTATGGGTAAAATTAGGTTAGAGGAAATCTTTGCAAAGAAATCGGGAGAGATCATTATCAAAAATGTCTGCTCAAAAGTGATACACGTCACTGCGTATCAGTAATTCCTTTGAATTGATTTTTAAATTAAAATTCACTGTTTAAACAGGCCCCAGTTTCTTAGGACCCCTATTTGTAATTTATGATTCAGTCAGAATTTTTCTGAGCCCCAGCTTACTCACAGCCTGCTAGCTGTCTAAGCATGCATGTGCCCAGATCATGTGCCGCATGCAGAAAAGGGGAACATGATCTATAGTTGAAATATAAACTATTTTATGTATCTCAAATGAAACTGGGAACTGTTGTTGATGTTAACTGGTGTTGTCATGATCCTCAACTGCATAGTCTTGTTTGCAGTGAAATAGTTAACCAGCTGTTTTTTCCTGAGAGTATTACTGTGTAAGTCACATAGTAGAAAAAATTGCACAGTGCTATTATGTCAGAGTTGTCATAACAAATCTTAAGTTGTTTGTCATTCTTTATTCAGTCACTGCTTGGGCTCTATTACATATGTAAGTTGCTCTATTTCCAAGTCTTGAAAAAGCATCATGCATACATTGCATATTCCACCCTGTTTTGTTTCCTCTAGGCCTTGCTCTGTAAAAACAGCCAAGCAACATTTCAAACTACAATTTTTTCTTTTAAGATGTAAAAATACATTGAAACTTGAACTTACAAGTATTTAATTGTAGTTACATCAATTGCAATTTATTTTTAGATGTTAAATATAAAGAAGTTTTGGAGAAAAATACAGTATGAATGTCTTTGATATACTGTCATTTCAAAGCCTGGCCGATTTGGGTTAGGATTACTAGATTGCAAACACTTCATAAAGATAAACAAGTGGGCTGTAAGTCCCTTACTGTGCAGTTTAGATTCCACTCAGCAATTTTACTTTTGAGTGTGAAACAGCATCTCAGTTAAAAACAAAACTACCATTCCACTCCTTAAATAGTAACCTTCTAGTGAATTGTTTTGCCATCCACGTTAAGATGTTGGTGTTTGTTCCAACTTCTCAAGGCATGGAGAGACCATGCCAGTGATGTTCAGGAAATTGCAAAAATGTCTATGTAGAACTGCTCTCTCTATAGGCAGAAAGACAGAAGAATATTATTATAGATGTTAGGCACTTTATCCCCTTAAAATGGGATTTAGATGCTTTTTGAATAGTTCACTGGTTGCAGCTGGCTCAAGCATGTAAGATACAACACAATGTTAAAGCTTCCCCATATTTGTTATTTCACAGTTCTTGAGAGCTTCAGTAGGGTGTTTTTTCTTCAGCTGTGCATTAAAAGCCAGTATGGAGGGGTGATAATAATGGGGTTCATAACATACCATGTTAATCAAGTGTAAAATGAGAGCTGCAGTCCCAGATAAATACTAACCAAATTCTGACTGCCAGGATTGGCTTTGTTTGGCAACCTGTCTTGACAAATGAAGAAAACATAACTCAGTGGGTATTTTCTAATCAAACTAAAGATTGGAGATATGTATGGCCTCTCTAGAAGCTCCATCACCATGACCTTGGTGTAATCTCAAAGCTCACATCATCAGTGGTGATGGCCCTATCCAAATCCCTGGTAAAAACACTTGTGGACTCTTACATCTTTTTGCAGCTCACTGGGATTCTGTGCTGCTTTTGCAGGAAGGTTAATGAGAGGTTTCCAAGTATTTTTCATCTGTATGCTTACTGCCTGCTGCTTGTTCATCATTAGCAAAATGCCAGGATGTAAGCAATAGTGCTGATGCCAGTGAGACTGTTCTTCTGAAAGTGATGAATTGCAGAGCTGGAGTGTTAGTTATGAAATGCTTGCTGCTTGCTTATCTTTAGCCCTAATATTTGAGGTAAGGAAAAAAAAAAAAGGAATGTTAAATGTTGTTAAACAGTTTTCTTTGTAACTGGTAATATATTTAACTTACAACTAGTAGTTCTTTCAGAGCACGCTGTAGGAGAAACTGTGGACTTAGAATGAAGAAATCTGGCTACTGGTTCTTCATCAATGATCTGGTCTGATACTAGTATCGAAGTTGAAGTGGACTCACTATGTTTCCCCAAAGAGAGCTATAACAAAGGCAGTGTGTGCTTTATCCCCTATTCCTTTAATTTCAGAAAGAGAGACCTTCAATATTGTTTTTTCTCAGCATTGAATTGCTTAGGTAGTGAACTATAGCTGTGTGGTGACAGGCAAGGCTTTTCCCAATGTTTCTTTTTAACTGAAACGGTTGGCAATACATAAAGAACATCTAGGTAGAGAAAGGATTTGAATGTCTTCTTATACCGAAACTAATGGGTTATATTTAGACTGTTAGGAAGTTCAAACAAGAACAAAAGTATACACAGAGGATGGACGGGAGAATGTAGCTTCATACAACTATGCTGTTTCTTGCAGCTCTTAGTAGGTTGTCTAACAGAACATGTGTGGACATCTACCTAAACAGACAGCATTGCCAGCTGGGGTGATTTACTGGAGAGAAGCTTTGAAATGTATCTGACTGGTTCTGTATTTTCACTGAATCTTATGAATATGAAACAGTCAATAGCATACTTACAGTTCTGTGAACCCTTAGGGTCAGTGCCAATAGTTTTTGCAATTAAAATTAATGTGCATTTTCCCAGTGACTTGGGTCCTAACTCATCTCCAACCCAATACAGGGAAGAACTCTCTCTAGAGAAATGTATGTGTTTTGGTAGGCCTCGTTAAGAAGCAGGTATTTAAAAATCTGACCAATACTTTATAGACAAGCAGTCACAGACTTAGATTTATGCCAGATGTTATACGTATATCTAAACAGCACCATCCAAACCCATGTAGCCAGCATCAACAAAAAAATGGATGTCAGTGGTTCTGTGTCTTGCGGAGATGTGCCAAGTATCGTGGGACATTTTAAGAAATTATTCTGATGGTAACCTCCTACTTTTTAGGAGTGTGAAGAAAACCTGTGTGTCTTCTCTGGCTGATGGAATGCTCCTATGATACTTCAGTGAGACTTGTAAACAGCCCTTGAAGCAACTTTACAGGAAATGTATGTTTTTTTTCTATTTCTGACACAAACTGTGCTAATAGTAAGGAAATGACAGATGATGGATTCAAAGTATTTTATATTTTGTTTTTTTAGGATATTCTAAATTCAGATGACCCTCAAATTCAGGACACGTAACAGGGCTCCTACAAAACTGGAATTTTTTATTTTGTACCTATATATTGAGGATAGTCTGACTTTACATGTTGTCTCAGAACGAACAGAATGAAATTGTAAAAGAACAATAGTAATGAAATTAAAAAAGCCCCAACTTTCTGTAGTCCTGAAATTGTGCACCCAGTCACTTTTGAGGATAGGATTGACATCTTTCATCCTAGAAAAGGATTTTAACCACAGTTTTTCAAGATTCTTGTGTGGGAAAGCTCCCAAGGTATGTAGTCTTATTTACACTACCTAATGATTCCTGCAGTGAGAGTAGTGTCTGACATGGCGAGTGTACATGAATTTTTTGGCAGCTTGGACAGTGTTGGAGAGCTATATTGAATTACGTTTTGGTTGACATTTTGGTTGTAGAGTTCCTTTTGGTGGGACTGCAGTACTTAACCTGCTGCAACTCCTTTTCTGGCATAGAGTCAAACTGACTGAGAAAGCATTGGGTGCAAATAATGAACCTAACATTTGCTTTGCAATGTACATACAATGTAAAACATCCCTGCTTTTGTGGGGTTCTTGGAACAAGTGGTCAGGAGCAGCTCATGGGCTTCATAAATTGCTCTGGGAAGCTGTACTTCTAGCTCACAGGTTGTGAGGTCCTGATGTAAGGCTCTGAAGCTTAATAGGCTTCTTGCTTCTGTTGAGCTGGAGAACAACTACCACATGACACATCCTGGACCGTACAGTACCAACATGCAAACCTGAAATGGGTTAAATACCAAGCCAGTTGTTAACTAAAAATAGTATCTCTGCCTCCCTACTTCCGAGATGTCGCAGTTCCATGTCGGTATTGAGTAACTTCCAAACCAGATGCTTTTCTACAAGAAATTGGAGACAATTAGCTTCTTTGGTGCTGAGGGTAAGCATTAGAAAACAGAACTCACCAACAATTTTTCATTAAGGGGGGGGGGGTTAGGGAAAGATTGCAAGCAGTATTTATGGTCCATTTGATACTTGCAGGTTAAAGTTTGCGATTACAGAAGGAGGATTATGAAATTAAATAGGATGATACTTAAAGATCTAAAGTGAAGAACACCCTCCTTCTATGCACCCAACTTTCTGGGATTCTCAAATGAAAGAGAAGAAAAATTCAAGCAGTAGGATATGTGTTTAGAGCCTGTTTCTTTAAAAAATTGAGCTAACACAAGACAGAAAGATTTGGGAAACCACAGGTGTTTTTTTCAGAGGCTTTTTCAGTTACCTGTTTAGAATGCTAAACTCTGTCTCTTAGTGCAGAGTCTGCCTATTGTTGCATTGTGAATTTGTGAAATGAAACTTTGTGAGAGGGGCAGAATGAAACTTAACTGAGGCTCTCAGGTTCACTAAAATTTGCTTTGTTGACCTTAACTTACATCTTATTTGTGTTTTAGACATCTTTAAACAGGCAGTATAAAATAGTTGGGCTAGGTAGGCCATGGGTGAAAATGTTACTCCTTTTGGATTTACGTGCCAGTGGAAAGTTGGAAAGAGGAGGGCAGCCGGGCTTCTAGGGAGTCTGGTCTGCAACAGGACAAAACAAGTTGTTTACTTCTGCATGCTTAGGCACTACACTTCTGCATCCAGCATAGGCTTACCTCCTTTTTTTGTTAATATCTCTGTAGTACCGAAATCTCATCATTAACATCAAGAAAGTGCTTATGGCCGGCTGGAATAAACAGCATGTATGTGCAAGCAAAGCACTATTAACAAACATTGCTTTATCCTCCCTGAGCAGCAAGTTAATTGCAAACAGACTACTGAATATGGGTGTTTTTTGTTTTGTGTGTGTGTGTGTGTGTTTGTGCTTTACCTTATTTTTTGGTTTTGGTTTCTTTTTTTCATAAAGGAGTATGGAGATGTTATTCTTTTAAATGTTTAGTTAGTGTCATCAAGAATCATAAACCAAGGAAGATAAAGAGCTAAAACTTCTGTGTTTCTGTTTTCCTTTTTGAGCCCTGATGCTGCAGTGTGTTGCTATTCATCTTTGCCTTTCTGGATGAAACAACATTAGTTGGATTTTTGTTCTGTGTATCTGAGAACTTTTGCTAATTAATAAGAAGGAAAAGTCTTTTAAACATAGGAACAATAGTGTTAATGTAAAGCTGAAAGGTTTAGAAAATCAATTTAGATTTAGCCCAAGACTACTTCTGAGCTATAATGGTCTCTGTTTCCTTTAATATTAAACACTGTGGCATGGTATGTGAGACGTTGGGCCAACATGCCTCAGACCATGTGGTAATGATTCCTTTCTTCTTCTAAGAGCTATCCTGTAATCATGTAATCACTCCATCCTGAGACAGGTTTGATTTGTGATTCCAGTCTTGCTTATAATAGCCTACTGTTCTCCTAAAGTGCTTAGTTTCAGTATAAATACTTCCTTTGCAATGTATTTCCAAGCCATAATTAGAGTTGAGAAATTATGCTGTCCCAGAGTACCTTCATTTTAAAAAAACCTGAGACTGTTGTGAATCACTTTAGATTGCTACCCGTTTTAAATATTAAGTATAAAATTATCCTGGTTATTTTGCAAAATACAGAAGTGAAATAGTAAATCTCACTTTTTCACCCAGAAAAAACAGTTCATTGAATACAGTTTTTGCATTAATTAAATTAGTGAAGTTTTGACCCCTGATTTAATGTAACTGTTTTAAAAAGAAAGGACAGAGCACAGAGACTCTCCCAGCTACATCTGTTGTGGCTAGAGGAATAGTGAAATTAGAATTTTTCCAAGTCTTGTATCCCTGACCATTCTTATCTCATTATATGTGCTGATTGTTTCTTCTATAGCAGATAAACCAGAATTTTTTAGAAGAAACATATATTCCCTGTGTTGCAACTCTTGTGATTTTATTTTAAAAGCACTGTTATTTGTCTTTATTTTTCAAAATATTTATTGAATGTTAAAGAATGGAGATTCATTTTTGTAGTTAATGCAGATTATGATAGGGAGAAAAATAGGAAGATCCATGATTTCCAAGATGTAATACTGTAAGAACAGGGAATCTGGGAAATAGGGTTGATGTTAGGTGAGGATATTCAAGGAGGAGTCTGTGAAAATTGATGGTCTTGTAGAGGTAGCATGCAAATGATGCACACCTCTCTTTGCTATGTGATAAAAAGATCTACCAGGATGCAAAGAGATGAGCCAAAGCCATTTGGATTTGTAGGAGAATGAGATGTTTGCAGAAATTCTGTAGAGTGTGCCTTTCCTTGGTTTACTCAGTCTCTTGCTAACGACTTTAGGGACATGACAGGGGGTTGATTGGTTGCTCCTTGTTAAGCAGAAGCAACAATGTAATGGAAATAGTGTGAAATATGCTGAGCATATGCATGTGCGTGTTATATTGCATATCCGTATGGTAGCTGGTCAGACTTTTATAAAACAATAGACCAAAATATCTATATTAGATTTAAAATCAGTTGTACATCAGTTTTACATTAGCAGTTCAGTTAACCCTTCATTGTTAACCTGTCATTGCCTGGACAATCTGGTCTTCTTTATTTCTATTGCTTTTAATAATGGAATAAATAAGCACAGAAAATGAATGAATAAAATTTCTAATGTTAATTGTGGAATGATAGAATGAGAAATTGATATCATAAAAGTTGCTAATAAACATGCATCTGCACATAAGTGAATAGAAGTAAAAATTTTTGGAAGCCTGTGCTATATATGTTTTTATTGGGTCTGCTGGTACTTCAGTCAGAATTAACTTTCTGAAGGAGTTTTGCATCCAAAACTATAGAAACTTGCCCAGAACTTACTTGTGAAGTGATATAGTTCTGTGTGATTATCTTCCAACAGTTGCATATGCTTGTTTTACAATCTTAGCTGTGCTACCTTAAGTTCTTACTACATGTCAGAAGTTTAACTGGGTCAAATCTGGTCAAGCTTATTTAGATAGCAGTATGTTAAGGAAAATACAGATATTTCTGCACATGATTCAGTTACTGGGGAAAACTTTTTATGATTCAGTACAGAGTAAATATCCTGTTATGCCCTTCTGGGCTTAAGGGGAACACTGGCTGTGAGAAGTCCCCAAGTAATGGCTACAGCCACTGTAGTAATGCTGTCTTTTATACAAAATGTTAAACTATGCTTCAGATGTGCTGAAAATTCTTGGTGCTCTTTTTATCAGTGAGAACACTGATTAGCCTGGCAACTGGGTTATAAGTTTGGAAACTCAGGTGTAACTCTGCCTCAAGGCTTCTGGTGTAAAGTGTTTCATGTTCCTTCTGGATATGGGAGACAGGAAAAAAAAAAAAAAAGGAAAAACAAAGACAGAATAATGGATAAAAAAAGCTGAATGCCTTTTATTCTGGGATATAGGAGTGGGTGAAGGGTGAATTTTTATTGCTGGTATGTGCAGTGAACATACAGTCAGGTTTGTAATCATGTTCTCGGGACTTAATTGTGGTCTTGCTTAATTTGCTTTCTAAAACTACTCTAAGAGTAAAACTGTCTGGATCCATGTTTCTGTTGTAAGGTTTGGATTAAACTTTTCTAATTTAGGCAATTTTTAAAATCTTCTGAATTTATAAGCTTGGTGCAAATTATGGAATGGGAAGTGGCTTAGGTGATTTTATGCCTGGATAGCAGATCCCTGATCTCTTTCGTCTCTCTGGAACATAAATGGTCATTAAGTAACATATGAAGACAGGACAAGAAAGTTGGGAGGGTTCAGCCTGAAGAAGAGAAGGCTGAATGCTTCATAGCAGCCTTCCAGTATCTGAAGAAGGCTAGAGAAAGCTGGAGACTTCATCAGGGACTGTGGCAATAGGACAAAGGGTAATGGGTTTAAACTAAAACAGGGAAAGTTCAGGTTAGATGTAAGGAGGAAGTTTTTTACTGTGAGGGTGGTGAGACACTGGAACAGGTTGCCCAAAGAACTGGTAAGTGTTCCATCACCGACAGTGTTCAAGGCCAGATTAGACAGAGCCTTGAGTGACATGGTTTAGTGTGAGGTGTCCCTGTCCATGGCAGGGGGGGTTGGAACTAGATGATCTTAAGGTCCTTTCCAACCCAAATCATTCATATGATTTAGTGATTCTATGATATGAGAGGAGTGAGGGAGTTGAAAGTAGAAGAGAGTTTATAGAATAAAATGGATTCAGTCAGTCGTACTATGTTTCCTGTTTTTTTGTTTGATCACCTGTTTCTCTTGTAGCGACCTATCTAAGGAAGCAGAATAAAAAAGATTTCTTTTATGTCCCTTTAGTTTGTTATTGCTGTTGTTTCCCTCTAATACCAAGTTATTTGCATTGGAAATGGCAGAAAATAATTCCTTTCTTATTTCATTTTGCTTGTTTCATGTGAACACATTTGCTAAAAATTGACAAGTCAGACTGATGCTACTTGGCTCAAGATAGTACTATCAAAACACCATTCTGCTCACCATTTGTATTCTTACACACATAAAATCAAACTCTCTACTTTTATTTCTCTTTATTTATTTGTCTTGAAGCTACCAGTTCTGGATTGATGTAATTCTACACAGAGATATAAAAAACCTAATTATAAATTTATTTTATAAATGGACTAACTCATTTTTTTGAATTATAGTTCTGTGTCCATAAATATAATTTATTATCCTTTCCTGAATTACTGTTATCCACAGTTAGTAGTTCTGGCAAGGGGTAGATTTTTACAAAACTGAGTTTCATGGAGTGTTGCCTTGAATTAAATGGTCTTTGAATGCAGTTCAGCATCTCTCTCAAGAGAAAACCAAAATAATGGAGTCGTGGATAGATATTTCAGTGAGGATTAGCAGAGATTACATTTCTCCATGGGCAATCACAGGCGGGTTTTGGAGCTGTACCATATCTCTCTGTGGCTACTATGAGAGCACATGAGTCTGAACAATGGTAGCTCATTCATATGCACTTATCTGAGTGTTTTACATGGATGAATCAATTTAAACTTGGATCCTTTGTATTTGTCTTTTTGGTACTAGCCTAGGTGTTTTGTCTAATGTAGGTTACATAGACAGTGGCTGATTATTTCCATTTAAATTTCCTGCATGGTACTCAGTGTAGAATGCTTTGCAATCATCCTTTGTGTACTATTGCATTTTTGCCCACATAAAGTAGAACTTCAGATTCTGATGGGATTAAATCCAGGCTTGTACTGAAGAAATGAGGTTAATGCAGTTTCATTAGCTGAAGGTACATCAGATTCATTCATATTGCAAGAGTGGTTTTTAGTCTTAGCACAAGAAGTGATGAGGTTACTCATTTTACACCAAAATGATCTAAAGAAACACATATTTACAAGCCCTGTTTCCATAGGTGATATGTTTCCGTAGGAGTTTCTCGTTCTAGGACTAGCAATTTTTAGCAAAGGGGCTTTCTTATGCAGTATTAACAGTTACAGGAACTTTGTTGAATACTAAGTGATCTAGAATGTCACTAAACCAGATCATTGTCTACTATTTTTAGCTTAAGTTTTATGGAAGTTTTAAACCCTGTCTTACTTTAGAGGAGTTGTTGTACTTATTTTGGAAAGGGGATATGGTTGAGGTTGTGAATTGTTTTGGGTTTTTAGTAGCAAATCAGTGGTGGTGTTCCATCTAATAAAGCATGTACTTGAGCAAAACCAAGTGATTGTTAACATTGTGCATCGCTCAGTTATCACATGGTAGACATAATTTACAGGTTATGTGGCTGCTTTAAGAAATGGATTTTTCTGCCAGTTCAGCTTTGAATTGTGCAAATAAAGGGTTGTATCATGCTCGTTCAAGTATAATTGTATCTTGGTTTTCAGCTTGATCGTGCTTTATTTTATTTGTCTGTATTAGTCATCTGTGGTTGGTTGAAGATATTGCTTCAGCATACTTTTTGAAGCAAAGTAAAATAAAGGGTTTCCAGAACATTTCATAACAGGCAACAGACAAGAAACATTTTTATTCATTAGCCAGTTGGTGCATGCACCAAAAATGAAGGTCAGGTCATACAATCTCTGTTTAATGTATGATTAACCAAGCAAAATGAAGATCTTTGTCTGTGGGACTCAAGTGTTTGCTATCTTCGAATTTTTTCCTTTGGTTTAGCAGCGTTGGTAGTTGATTAATGTTGATTAATTCCTTTTGTAACGGTAGTTAACTTCCTTGAGTTCATTTGGAAGCTGTGCTTGAATCACAGTCAGCTCTGATCATTGTGGTTTTGGTGAACTAAATTGCAAGCATGGCTCTTATGAGCTGCTGTACTGTTGCTGTGCCTTCCAGCATCTTGAGGCTAAACATGGGCCTACATAAAAATAAACCAGTTCTCTGGTTCAGATGGAGAGTTCCATCAATTGTCTTCGCTTTTCACATTCTAAAATTGAGAAAGTCTCTTCTGATCTTAACTATAATGTGGTTACCTTCTTAATGTAGTATGAGGGCTGTATGATAGCTGGCTTAAACACAATGGTTTTGAAAGTGTCACAGGATGGTCTTTAATGTCATGATTCTAAAAAACAGTAAGTACTTGATGTCAGGTAAGGTTTCTGAGCAAGAGATACCTTTTTTATTAGTTCCACTTATGCAGCTGGAATAAATGGACAACCTTTAAGGCTTTCTAGCCCTTCCACAGAGCCTCTGTTTCTTCTGTAATAGAAACAAAACTACTTGAGAGATAAGGATAATTCCAGAATGTAACTAGTTTTACTAATCAGTTCTACCTTCTGAGAGGAAGAGTAGGAACTACTGAGTGAATGAAGAAATGATCAGAGACCAATAATTTATTACATGGTGGTTTGGCAGAATGGGTGATGGTTATTTTTGTGACATAGTCATGGTTGCCATAAAATCTGTATTGTTTTAGGCACCTAAGGTTGAAAATACCGTATTTGTTTTCTTAAGGATTGCAGGGTGTAAGCCTTGTGAGCACATTTAATAGCTGCACATCTGATGGAAGTCTGGCTTGCCAATAGCTGTTCCTATTCTTAGTGGTATTAGTCAATCCTTGAATAGTCATTTGGAGCAAATGCATACAATATTGTTCTATAAATTAGTTTGAAAACTGAGTTTTTTCAATGTGTCTTCAACCTAGTGTGTCTTAAAAATGTTTTAAGTTATATGACTGTCATATATGTAATGTAAAATTTGACTCTCCATTTCAACAATGGCTTGTAGCTCTTGGATCAGAAATGCTAATTTGGTTTTAAAAATTTTATAAAATAAATACACCTCTCCTAAGAGCTCTTAAACTTCCAGAGAGCTGTATAAGGAAAAGGAACAACATGCCTGTGGCAAGTCTGCATTTCTTGGTTTGTAGTTTCCAAGTATAAATCTTCAGGTGTTAATAATTTTGAATTTATGATTTTTAAGATATATTTATGGAATACTTTTATCAAGTGAACATAAAACTGTGTATGTCAAAGAAAATGGAATTTTATGTACTGCAGACTTACCAAATCATGCCTATATCTTACAGTGGCTGTTGCCTTTTCCCCATTTTCTTTAAAGGATGTAGAACCTAAACACTTGTTAGATTAACAAATCTGTAGCTTTGGAGAATGTGTATTCAGAATCTGAGTAGCTGCAATTTAGTAAGAAAATACATTTATTTACATAGTAATTTTAGCTGGTAATGGGGAAAAAAAGGAGGCATTTAGAGCAAGCATCTGTCAAACATTTTTCATGTATGTATGTTTGCATGCAATTGCTTGTTTTGTAGATGTTGCAAATAAAAACTAGGCTTTAAATTGTGATTTATGACAACATTTTAAAATATAGCCACTAGTTTTGAATATCTCAAGTTATTAGTATTCAGCTTATAAATATATACTCCTGAAACTGAATGTTAGTTAAGCATACATGAGTTTAGGTATCTTGGCCAAATCTATATTGCAACTCAGTGACAAAACAAGATTAGAATGTAAAACTAAAAAAAAAAAACCCCAGAAAAAAAGTAAATAATAGAGTTGGCCTAGAATTTAAAGATCAGGACAGTATCAACTCAGTACAACATCACAGCCAAGTGCATGTCCCCTCTGTGAGAGGTGATGATATTGACGTAGGCAGTGGCATAGATCAGCTGTTACTACCCAAAAAAAAAAATTCCAGCAGAACAGAGTTGCAGGGATCATTCATGTTAAAGTGAGGAAGTACTGAATGAACTGTATCTCTTTTAGAAATTGTATACACAGAAATATTCCATTACTCTTGCAGTATTGCAGCACCACTGACTTTTCTAATACCTTGGAAAAAGATATTTGGGTAAATTTTCTTTCTTTCCTAATGTATCTTACACTTCAGTAGGATTATATAAATGTTCATTATGCTTTTTCTCTTTATTTACATGCATCCCTTGATTGTATTCCATGGTTCATCTGTTGCCCACAAGGACCAACAGGTCCATTTTGGATCTGCTTGCCATCCATCCATCCATCCATCCATTCGATGGAAAGTCCATACCACTGCAGGGGGTGAATGTGTCCCACGGGCTGGACTTGGCAGTCATCCTTGCTGAATTTCATAAGGTTACTGCTGATAACTATCCATAAATGTATATTTATACGTATATTTTATGTTTGTAGGCGGGGTGGTACTAAAATGAGGCCACATGAATGACTTGTCTTTCTGAGACCCGCATTTCCATTGTTGTGTGACTTCAGTAAAGATGATGGGGTTCCTCTTGGTTCATAGATAATGTTCTTTGTCCTGTCATGCCTCTTCAAACATACACACGCACACACACACAAACTTTTAAATTATCTGATGGTTTAAATTATTTGAGGATTACTAGTTTCTATTATAAATCATTAGGTAATGGAATGATCTTCATGTGACACATTGGGTGTAAGTTATCTGCAGTTCTGCACAGTTGGTTTAGTTGACATCTATTTTTTAGAAAAATAGACTATACAACAGGAATGGTACGTTTAAATTTAGGAGTTATTTATAACATATCTGTTTGAAGTATTTGAACACAGCATTCAGAATTGCCTTATGGTAGTAGTTTTCAATGAATTATAATTAAAAGTACTTCAGTTGCCTCATACCAGAACAGATTAAATTCATCTCTGTGGAGATGAAGATCAGCATACACACATGTAGTTCCCTGGACAGTCTGCATAGGGTAGTGATTGTACCAGAAAGAGTCATCTTAAGAACTAGGGTTTTGCTCAACACCAGTGTCCTATTTACCTCCTTTAAACATTTAATATTTTGAGATTTAAGTTACGGTGTATTAGTGATTTTGCAGTTTTTTACTTATGTTTAAATTATGGTGTACCTTGTCAGTGCAAGACTTAGAAGGGTTTAGGATGAGTTCTGGGTTTTAAAGTATTGAGCCTTTGCAGTGTTTTGATGCAACTAATTTGACTAAAGCAAATTATAATTAAACCATACTTCTGGGTAACTGCTGCCAAAACAAGAGTATAGAGTGGAATCCATTTACAGTGTGTTGTTGAAGAAATACTTCTGTGAAAAGAATAACTTATATTTAATTTCAGTAAACTTTTTCTTGAAGTTTGTTGTTTTTTTTTTTGTTAGCAAAGGAGACTCTGAAAGCTTATGGATAGTGTAATGAACCTGCTGGCACATTACTTAGAATACACAATTTTCACCACCATATTTGGCTCATAGCATGTTGTATGCCTTACAGAAAAGTAAGTAGTATCAAAGGCAACAGACAAAACTAATTAGATCTAGAAAATTTAGAGAAGAAGAGATATTTTTATAAAAACACAATGTCAGATATAATGATGACCTTAAAAGAATGAATTGGGAATAACAAATGATAGGAATTCTGTTTATCCCTAATGGTGTGATTATATGTTTGATAGTTGTTCTATGCTATCTCACGTCTTAGAGATTTTATTTTCCATGACAGATGGACACCTTTCAATGGAAGATATACTTTTGGTGTAACTTCATATGATTGTTCTGAATTCCCACTTTCACAAATTTATCTGGCAGAGTGAGAGACAGGTTCCAGTATATTTTGCCTGGTTTTCAGTGTGATTTTTGTTGATATTAATGTGGAGAAAAGGCAGTGTTTTACATGATAAAGAGCATATTCGTTTTGATGATTCAGTATATTTCAGGAAAAATCTCTCTTTTGCTGGAAAGTTCCTGGACAGTTCTAGTCATGAAGAACCTAGCTTGGATGCTTTATGAGAGGAGGAGGGGAGAGCAGAAAAAATACCTGTGGAACTGACGGTTTTAGTGATAGATTCAGAGCTGGGAGGCACAGGAGAATTATACAGACCAAAGGCTGATGTAAGTGGCTTCTAGTGTGAATTACTGCTTTTATACTACGTTTACAGATTTGCTTTAGAAACTGGCGATTTAGCTGACTGTGACAGGAGGAAGAAAAGCTGGTGTATTTGCTGATCACAGCATCATTATGAGCCATCAGGCATGATGTGGGTGTGAAAGATGCATCTTACTGGTGAAAGACATTTAGTGGGGATATAAACTTGTCACTTCTCATTTGACAAAGTTGCAGTGGAACGGTAGATGGAATATGGCTGGTAGTTCTCTTTGCTGGTATTTGGAGAGAGGAAATCAGTTGTGGCTAAACGAATAATTACAGTAGGAAAGCCTGTTTCATCAAGCAACAGCTAAAAGCTGGTGTGTTTTCATCACACAGCAGAAACTGGGATACAATATTACTAGCTATTTGAAAAGTCTGAAAATAATTTCAAATAAATTTCAATTATTTGAATATATCAAATATTCATCATTAAATATATATCAAAAATAATTTCAAATAAAATAGAGCAGTTCTATTGAAACCACTTTAACAATAACAACAAGGAAATACATTAAAAAGAAATGTAGGCTCTGTTACAAGGCTAAGTGTAAGAAAGCCTCCATTTTATGAAGTCTTGAATGCATGGGGTGCTGGCCTTGATCTGTGGATCTAACACGTCTAAAATACAGAGGCAATTTACATTGCCTGTTCTAGACTTTCTTGTTCTTTGTTCATTTTTCGCTCCTGTCAGACTTAAGCAGTAAGAAGTGAGGTAGTATAATGAGAATGAAATAGTACATCACATAAAGAGATAATTTCATTAGATTTCGCATGTTGCGTTTAGCTGAATCTGTTTTTAATACTCAAGTGAACCTTGTAAGCAAGCCTACAATTTCATGAGTGATGTATAATTATCTTTCTTTGATATCCTGGCTAGAGTAAAAAGATCAAATGTCTTTTTATGACTTCAAGACAGTAATAAAAAACCTGAAAATCCATTGTGCTAGGTAAGTCACTAGAGGAATCAGCCACTTATCCTCTCAGCTGGTGCTTTTTTCAAGACAGTGTCATTTGTTTATGAAAAATATGCATGTCCTGTATTAATGCCAAGTGCTCCGATCAGCACTGGAGAAGTCCAAATGATCTGCTTGAGAGCAAGTGCTCTTTTCTGCCAGAGTTTCTTTCTTTCACAGAATACACAGCTTTTTTGTGTATTGGGATGAAGGACTGGTTCTTTAATCCACAGCTTAATCAGGCAAAACCTGGGCAGGAGCTTCTTGAATGGGTGAAAAGAAAAGGGGCTTGAATATGTAATTTCAGCATTTTAAAATTGGTTTATCAGTTCTACTGGATTTTTTTGGAGATCAAAGCACAAATGTACAGTAGTTGAAAATGAACTGACTTTTCTAGAAATAGTAGCAGAAGCTGAACAAGTGGACTCCATGAATGATATGACAGTATTGTTGCAATAATCTATAGCCAGTTGATATTTCTATTAAGATGGACAGAGGAATTAGCATGTGAAGAGCTAGTCACTTGAACCTGATGACCAGTATGTTACATTGCAAAGAAAGTCCCGCAATACCCTTGGAGGGACTTGTGTCAGATTTGTGAGTTTCACTGCTGATGGCAGTGATGGAATGTTTCTGATTTCAAAACACCACTATGAGCTTAGTAAGGACATTTTATGCTTTTGTCTAAAAAAAAGATACTTAAATGAGAGAGATTAGAATTGATATATTTCATGTATTTCATCTGCAGTTTCATTTTTTCTGTATTGAGTGCTTTTTTACTAGTGAGTGGCATGGTGACTGTTGCTGAGTTCATCTTGGAGGTGTGACTGGTGATCATTATAAGCTGTGGACTTCATAGCCAATGATACAAATTATAATGAAGCATTCTTTTTAGCTTGCAATAAAATCTAAGTCCATCACAAAGAATACCTTAAAGAGAACTGAGACATTTCTGCAGATGCCTTTTGAATATATTAAAAATACATCCCAAATGTGAACATTAGCCATGTAATTTAGAATCATAGCATCAGAGAGCACTTTGGGTTAGAAAAGACGTGAAAAATCATCCTGTTCCAATGCCTCTGCCATGGACAGGGGCATCTTCCACGAGATGAGGTTGCTCAAAGCCCATCCAACCTGGCCTTGAACACTGCCAGGGATGGGGCAGTCACAGCTACTCTGGACAACCAGTTCCAGTATCTCCAGAGTGAAGACCTGTTCCAGTATAACCCTTATAATGAAGAATTTTTTTCCTAGTATCTAATCTAGATCTCCCCTCTGTCAGATTAAAGCCATTCCGTTTTGATCTGTCACTATATGCCCTGGTAGAAAGTCCCTCTCCAGATTTCCTGTAGACCCCTTTAGGTACTAGAATACTGCTGTAAAGTTTCCCTAGATCCTTCTCTTCTCCAGACTGAACAAGCCCAACTCTTGTCAACCAGCTTCATAAGCGCTCCAGACCTCAGATCATCTTCATGGCCTCCTCTAGACTTGATCTAACAGATCCACATCCTGCATGTATTGGGGGCCCCAGATCCAAATGCAGTACTCCAGGTAGGGTCTCACTCCTACCAGAGCAGAGGGGCAGGATCACCTCCCTCGGTCATGCGTCTCTTGACGTGGCCTAGCATCTTGGCTTTTGCAGCTGTAAGTGTGCACTACCAGCTCGTGTAGACCTTTTCATCAGCTAACATGCCCAGGTTCTTCCCAGGGCTGAGGAGTATTTAGGGTATTTACACTCTGTAAATGGCCAATGTGCAAATAAGCCTATGCATATCTTAGAAATGCAGACTGCAGTTTAGAGTTACATGTCCTAATCTTAGAGGTTTACCTCCTAATCTCTGTTTTTTTATCAAAGAAAAAGAAACACGAGGTTCCTATTCACAGATTGGCACTATTTGGGATGATTTGTGTGAGTAGTTTTTTGCAGAGCTGTGGGATTCTTGCAGTGAATTTAGCCTGTCACCAACTTCCTAGTTTAAGCTCAAATACCTTTTGTTAGCTTAGCCCTATTTGAGCTAGATGGGATTGGAAGAACCCCTGTCTTTGAACAAGATAGGTTGTATGTCTCAGAGAACTGAGTAACTAAAGTTCAGAACCTGAAACTATCATGAGAATCTTGTTGACAGTGAGTTTGGACCATGGCTATGAAACTGAATGCTGCTGGTGAGAAGTTCTTAATCACTAACTAAATTTGCTGCTTCTCCACCAGTCTTCAGTAAGTAGAAACTGAAATGCATAGAGCCCTGTGCAGGCCAGATAAAAGGTTTTATTTTTCAGGTCTGGCAGGAAGAGTTTTCTCTACAATAAAATGCATTTTTGGTTTTACTTGAAAAAAAAACATTCCAAGCAGAAGTTTCTTAAAAAAGTTAATGTAGCATTCATGTTGCAGAGCTAAAAAAAATAGAATGTCAGTTTGAGCAAAAGTTAATATTGCTGTTGGAACTTTATTTTGGCAATGCTGCAGTATTTGCTATCCTGGATTTTATTTTTTTTTTAAGTTATTACTTAACTGCACATGTAATTATATATACATTCTTTCTAATGGCTCTGATTTAACTTTGAGTTGGAACTTTATAATTCAGAAAGAACAGGTGAAGTAGGACTATAGATTTCCAAAGAATTTTTATGAAAAAAGAAGAGGGGTTGAGGAATTAATCCTACCTGTACCTTGTTTCATTTCACCATATATGATGTGATATGTCTTAAAAATGCAGATAAAGGTTTGACTTGATGTTGTTAAAGGTCTTTTCCAACCTAGTTGATTCTATGATTCTGTGATTCCATGAAAATAGTATTATTGAATGTTTCCTGGTAATATTCAGAGTGTACAGCTATACTAAATTGATTTTAAAATCAAGTGATAGTTTTCATAAATATGAACTGTTTTATGTATGGGACCATTAATGAATATTCTTAAAATATAAAAAAAAAAGTTATAAAGTTGCTGTAACATTGCTAACATGTTACCATTTTAGAGCAGGTCTGGTAGAACTGCAGGTGATGTAATTTACATCCTCCAGACTAAAGTGTGCCTTAACAATTTGAGCTGAGTTAGATTTGTATGGTGTTTATATGAATATGTTTCATAGTTTTTTTTTTTTTTATCTTTGGCCACAATTTTGTAATATTGGATATGCATCTGGTGTGTTAGATTTTACATGTTTTTGTACGTATAAGTATGTTGGGATCTGGGAGAAGCTAACCAATTAGATGGCTGCATTAGGATGCTTTTCTGTTTTAGCTGCTGGCAAGCCAGGAGGGATTGCTATCTTTTTTTAATTCCATTTTTTTTTTCTTTTAATTTGAGAAAGTGTAAAAGGAGTGTCACAGGGTGTCTTTTCCAGCTTCGTATTTGTTCAGGATGTATTCATGTGCCCTAGATTATTCCTGTTATTTCATTAAATGTAGTTATCTAAAAATATGACAATACACTGAGTAATAAACCTAATGTATAAACTTCTCTGTACATGATGTACATATATAAATGACCCCATGGGTCTCCCAAAGCAAACTTTCAACATTCCATATCTTTTATTGTGCATCTGCTATGGGCATGTAGCCACCCACCCACCCAAATTAGTTGAAATAAATGAAATTTATTCCAGTTCACTTCAGTAGAATAGTTTGTAAAATATAAAAGGTAGTCACCTTGCTGGTAAGGTTACTAAAAGAAAAGGTTTCCTTTAATAGAGTTTTGTGGGCATTTTTCTACTGCAAGACTGTGCACAATTTCATACCTTCTTAAATTCTTATGTGTGCCTTTTGTTTTCCTTTGCAGATGGGATTTATACAGATTAATGAGGACTTCATATTTATTGAGCCACTGAATCGCACTTTGGCTGTGACAGGTCATGCACACAGGGTGTACAGACGAAAAAGGTCCATAGAGGAGAAACTTACTGAAAAGCCAGCTTCTCAGAATCAGTACTGTGGTGTTGTTACAGGTAATATACAAATCTTGCTGAGAAATCTAATGTAGCAGACATATTTTTAAGATATGTAAAGAGTAGTTGAAAACAGATCCAGCAAATGCATTTCTGATTATTCTTGTACCAGTAACTTATGGTGGGCTTTAAGGTGACATGCTTAGGTTGCTGTTTTACTCATCAGAGAAGGGGGAATATATATATATATTTGAAAGTAAAGAGTGAATATGTATTCATATATATGTATATTTGAAAGTAGAAATTTTCAGGTCTTTTTTTGCTTCAACTTAATAATTACAACCTATTTCTTGTCCTTCTGTGTTTTTCTAGTTACTTAATTACTTATTATGTGCAGTGATTGTATTTAATTTTCCATTTCAAGCGGTTGCACAGCCTATCACAGTTTTGGTTATTAATAAGTCTTGAACTCCCAAATGGGTCTGACACTGATATGAAATGATTTTTATAACAGTGTTCTAGTTCTGATTGACACTTATATCTGTATGAAACAATCAGTGGGAGGTAGAAGAAGTTATTGAAATAGAAGGGTTTCAACAAAAATTTTGTACATAGGGATGGCTTCGTAGTATTTAATGGAGAGAGGAAAAATGGCTTGTAAAAGATTACATACTGTTATTTCTGCTTCACTGGCAGATGCTCTTCTTCAAGGGATAGAAGACATCTAAATCTTCTGACCTCAGCATGAGCTGAGGGTGTTTTAATGCCCTTGTGAAAAACTATTTTTTGTCCCAGGAAATAAAGCAGAATGAATGTATATTTATAGACGTTTTTACTGTATCTCCTTAATACAGTAAATGTGAGATACTGACGAAGTGGAAATTGCAAAGCTGGCTTGATTGGGCTAGGGACCTGGAGTATGTGACATTTGGGGTGAGGCAGAAGGAACTGGGTTATTCAAACAGATAAAGAAAGGCAAAGGAAGGATACAGCTGCAGTCTTCTGGTACCTAAGTGGCTTCAGAGAGATATGATATGACAGAATGAAAGAAAGTTGTTAAGTTATATTCAAAAAAATTTCAGTTTGGCATAAGATAAAAAATAATCTCAGCAAGCACATTTTGCACTGAAAGAGGTTGCCTGGAGAAGCTGTGAAGTCAGCCTCAGGCTTTAGAAAAAACTGTCCATCATATTTGAGAGCTCATGGCAATCAGGTGAAGTTCCCGAAGACAGGAAAAAGGTAAATAGAACCCCCATTTTCAAGAAGGGGAAAATGGATGACCCAGGGAATTACAGACCAGTCAGTTTCACCTCTGCGCCTGGAAAAATCTTGCAGCAGATTCTCCTGGAAGGCATGCTAAAGCACATGAAAAACAACGAAGTGCTTGGTGACAGCCAGCATGGCTTCAGTCAGGGGAAATCCTGTCTGACCAATTTGGTGGCCTTCTACGATGGGGCTATGGAACTGATGGACAGGGGTAGAGCAGTTGATGTCTTCTACCTGGACTTGTGCAAAGCGATCGACACTGTCCCACACAACATCCTTGTCTCTACATTGGAGAGACATCAATTTGATAGGTGGGGCACTCGGTGGATAAAGAATTGGTTGGATGGCTGCAGACAAAGAGTTGTGGTCAATGGCTCAGTGTCTGGCTGGATGCCAGTGACGAGTGGTGTCCCTCAGGGATCAGTGTTGGGACCGGTCTTGTTTAACATCTTTGTCGCTAACATGGACAGTGGGATTGAGTGCGCCCTCAGCAAGTTTGCCGATGACACCAAGCTGTGTGGTTGGGTGGATACAGTGGAGGGAAGGAATGCCATCCAGAGGGACCTTGACATGCTTGTGAGGTGGGCTGGTGCCAACCTCATGAAGTTTAACCATGCCAAGTGCAAGGTCCTACAGCTGGGTTGGAGCAATCCCAGGCACAGCTACAGGTTGGGCAAAGAGGAGATTCAGAGCAGCCCTGTGGAGAAGGACTTGGGGGTGGTGGTCNCATGAAGTTTAACCATGCCAAGTGCAAAATCCTGCATATGAGCCAGAGCAATCCCAGGTGCAGCTACAGGCAAAGAGGAGATTCAGAGCAGCCCTGTGGAGAAGGACTTGGGGGTGGTGGTCGATGAGAAAATGAACATGAGTCAGCTTCAGTGTGCACTTGCAGCCCATAAAGCCAATCGTATCCTGAGCTGCATCAAAAGGAGTGTGACCAGCAGGTCGAAAGAGCTGATCCTGCCCTTCTACTCTGCTCTCGTGAGACCCCACTTGGAGTATTGTGTACAGTTCTGGTGTCCTCAACATAAAAAGGACATGGAGCTGTTGGAACAAGTCCAGAGGCTGGGTATGAGGATGATTGGGGGACTGGAGCATCTCCTATTTGAAGACAGGCTGAGAGAGTTGGAGCTGTTGAGCCTGGGGAAGAGAAGGGTGTGTGGAGACCTCCTAGCAGCCTTGGAGTATCTGAAGGGGGCCTATAGGGATGCTGGGGAGGGACTCTTCATTAGGGACTGTAGTGACAGGACAAGGGGTAACGGGTTCAAACTTAAACAGGAGAGGTTTAGATTGAATGTAAGGAAGAAATTCTTTCCTGTGAGGATGGTGAGGTACTGGAATGGGTTGGCCAGGGAGGTTGTGAGTGCTCCATCCCTGGCAGTGTTCAAGGCCAGATTGGATGAAGCCTTGGGTGACATGGTTTAGTGTGAGGTGTCCCTGCTTATGGCATGGGGGTTGGAACTAGATGATCTTAGGTCCTTTCCAACCCTAACTATTCTATGATTCTATGGTTCTATGAAACAGCTCTAAGAGAATTGATGTTACTTTGATGCTTGCTGTCACTGGAGCATGAGGTTGGCCTAGCTGACCACCAGACATCCCATCTAAGATAAAATTTGTGGCTGTGTGGTTCTTCCTGCTCTATGCATTTTATGTGGTTACAGAAATATGTGTCAATTTTTTTTTCCCCTTATTGGTTTTATAATTAGGCAGCCATCCATGGATTGAAATCAAAGCTAAAGCAGCAAAGCAAGGCTCTTCATTTAGTTATAAAGATGAACTAAGTAAATGACATGTAGCTTCCTCCAGCAGGCTGTGTATTTTCCTTCTAGGTATTGTGTTGCATTACCACAGCTTAACTAAAGGAGAAGTTTTCTTTATTAGCAAAAGTTGTTCATATAAATAGTGCTGGTTATTCTTCCTCATTAGTAGTAAGTAAGTTAGAGATACTTGCCCATGTGTTTGGGAGTGAGACAAAAGAGAAAATAAGAAGTATGCATGATGTTTGCACTGGGAAAGGGGAGAGAGGCATCTGATAAATAGCAACAATAGTATGAAATATGAAAATAAGTAAAGATGCAAACAGTTCTCAAGGAAATTATTTTTCTGTCACGTTCATTACCAGTCATCCTTTCACTTTCTCTTACGCTCTAAAATGGGAAAGCCATCTTACTCTGTTTTAATAATCTTATGCTCAAGGCTCTGATTTGGTGCAAATAGTCTGTCAACAGAGATTCAAATATTTGCTAGAAATAGGTTTCATTATCTCTATTACAAGCCTGAAACTTCAAATTAACACAAACTGTGTATAACTGATAAGCATCTGCTGGCATAACCATGTTGCCAGGGGCGTTAAACTGCAATTTCTAACTGACGCTGTTTCTGTAGCAAGACCTATCCCTCACCCTGCTGCTACAGGTTATTTTACTAAGGAGCTGCAGTAAGTTACATACATAAAAACTGTGCAGAAACAATTTTCTGGTATGATATGCAGTTAGCTAAATATCACCTAAATATTCACACTACAGGCACTATCTTAAAGCAACAAAAATAAACCTTTCAGAAATATTTCAAGTCAAATCCTAAATTAAGTAGCTCAGTGAAGCAACGGTAAAATGTATATGGGCTCTCTGATGCTGTCATGTAATGCACTTTGATAGTTGTAGCTGTATGACACAGAGGAACTATTTGTCTTGGCAGTAGAGCAACTTCTTACCAGTATGGACCTATCTTACAAGAGGATCTCTTGCTTCTATGGTACTCATGTCAGAATAGGTGCTCTAAGACAGGTGTTTAGGCTGCTGGTTTAGGTCCAGATAGATCTGAAAGACTGGCTACCTCTCAAGCAGTTATGTATTGCCAGTGTTGAAATATAATTATTAGAAGGGATGAATGTCAGTGTTGGAGGTGTTGAAGGGTCACTTCTGGAAATAGTAGCTTTTCATGCAGATCTAGAAAAGGCAATCAAAGAAGGTATTGTTTACTGTCTGTTACTGTTGTGGGCTGGATTGAAAGATGTAACACAGCCAAATGTGCTTCCAGAGAACAAAGGACTTGTTTTTGTGAATGGGGTGGAGCTTTCTTATTAATTAGGGGTAGGAGAGAATCATATCAACAGAAGCAGATGCTTTTTGGATTTGTAAGAGTGTGCATGTATATCCTTTTGTTGAATGTGTGAGTTATTTACATATGTGAGCTAGATGAACATACACAGATCTCACGCTTCACACCTTTCTTTAGCACATGGTCTTTGAAACCTTTAAAAGCAAGGAGTTCACAAGTGTATTATAGAGAAAATGTGAGAGAAGCAGTTGTAATTAGAGCAAGGGGCAACATTGGAAAGCCAACCTCTTTTCCTGCTACCTAATCTGAATCACTTGCTCGAGGGTGAAGTTGTTTGTACAGTAAACCTAACTCATTGTAAAAGAATGGGGCACATTGGGGGCAGGGAGAAATCATATGGTCATCCCTTTTCACAAAGACTAGTGAGCAAGAGCTGTTATCCAGGGTACAGTAGGTTTGAGTTTTGAACCACTTTTGTATTTGGGACACTGGAAGCCTCCTCTTTTACTTCTCAGCTCTGGCAATAAATGGTATACTGTTCTGAGTCATGAGTACGTTGTGCTTCTCCTCTTAGAGTGATGCTGTTTTTCAGGAAAAAGCCGAAGTTTGACTTTATGGAATGTAAACTGGGCAGTCAGCTGGGAGAGCTGTGTTGGTTCTTGCTCGACAGCCTATTTCCATGTGATAATAATGAAATAAAATGCATAAACAATATTGGTCATAGGTCTGGATCTATGAGATTGCACTGGATGAAGACTGGTGCTATTTGAGGTATTGGTTTCCATTCCTTGGGCAAGAAAGAAGTAACCACTCTGCTTTAAGACACTCAAATGCCTATCCAAACTATAGTGAAGGTATAGCTTATGGCTTCCTGAGCTCCTGAATATTCCTTACCTAGCCAGAATACTGCAATTTCTGTTTGGCTAGGGTACCCTTTTTTTTTTTTTTTTTTTTTTTTTTTTTTTTTTTTTTTTTTTTTTTTTTTTTTTTTTTTTTTTTTTTTTTTTTTTTTTTTTTTTTTTTTTTTTTTTTTTTTCTTTCTTTTCTGAGAGAAGAAAGCCTCCAGAGTAATGGTGGTCACTCTGTAGTGTTAGCCTCCTGTGGACATATTCAGGAAATGCTTTTGTGCCTAAGGACTTGTTAAGTGTTCAGGAGTCCTGAAGTCCTAGCTCGTTCTATGTTGTCTCAGATACCTTATGCAACCTGTGGTTATAGTAGCTGGATTTTCAACTATTTTAATCTCAAGGGCGAGGAGCGGAGAGTGAGAGGAATTTTTATTGCTTTGATAACACTTCTGTTTTTTTTTCTCTTAATTACCAATTGCCTACTGAGCAGCAAATGCACTTGCTGCAGTATTTCTAGCCCTCCTGCTGGAGTACTGGGGTAATTCTAGTTTTTTTGGAGTATTGTGTATAGTTCTGCTGTCCTCAACATAAAAAGGATATGGAACTGTTGGAACAAGTCCAGAGGAGGGCTATGAGGATGATTGGGGGACTGGAGCATCTCCCATACGAAGACAGGCTGAGAAAGTTGGGGCTGTTCAGCCTGGGGAAGAGAAGGCTGTGTGGAGACCTCCTAGCAGCCTTGCGGTATCTGAAGGGGGTCTATAGGGATGCTGGGGAGGGACTGTTCATTAGGGACTGTAGTGATAGGACAAGGCGTAATGGGTTCAAACTTAAAGAGGGGAGGTTTTAGATTGGATATAAGGAAGAAATTCTTTCCTGTGAGGGTGGTGAGACACTGGAATGGGTTGGCCAGGGAAGTTATGAATGCTCCATCCTTGGCAGCGTTCAGGGCCAGATTGGACAAAGCCTTGGTTGACATGGTTTAGTGTGAGGTGTCCTGCTTATGGCAGGAGGGTTGGAACTAGATGATCTTAAGGTCCTTTCCAACCTTAACTGTTCCATGATTCTGTGATTCTTTTCAATCAACTGCATTTCAGTAAGAAATCAGTATGGAATCTCCATATTTTCTATAGTTGCACAAAACATAGAAGTCTTATTGCATAGAACTCTCCTGTAGCATTTATTGCTTTTATTTTGCCAATGTAATTGCAGTTTTTAGATAAATTTATGTTTCTTTGTTCTGAAGAGGCAGGGCTGGGTTCTTTTTTTTTTTCCAGTTAATCTGACTTGTTAGCACATGCATTTTTGATGTTGGTAGGATTTTTTGCAGGAGGTATTACCACTGTACCTTCAGTAATGAACAATTTGTTGTAATGTTTACTTATGAGTATGGAAAGAAACAAGTGTTTTTGTTAAAGCCTATTTTGCATATTATCTGTCAGTAATCATGGCAATTTTTTGATTACTGCTGAACCAAAATTACTAATTCCATTTATTAAGGCTCTTAGCGATGAGCTAAAATTTTCAGATAAATGAGATCTCACATGATGGGGATTTCTGCCAGCAACTTGGAAAGAGTTGGCTGGCCAAGAACAGATTGTCCTGTGGTTTGTTAACCCATCAGATATCTGATGCAAATGATGGGCAGTGCCCCTTGCAGCCATGTTGTCTGTAGAGCTGTGCAGTCACCCTGAAAGGGGTTTCAACAGTTTATGGGACTGCTGTGACCTTAGTGTTTAGCACAGTGCTGTATTTTATTGTGGGCTGCTTATTCTCAATTCTGAATAAAAATGCACCACTAGCTAAAACTCTTGAAGGGGTGTGTTAGCAGACTTCTCTGAACAGCCAAGCTACTATTAAAGTTTTCACCCATTAGCTGCTGCTTTTTACAAAGAAGTGAACAATTAGCAAACTGTGTTGCTGAAAACTGCACTGGAATCAATCGCTGCTCATAGGAGGCAGGCAGATTGACCAGATGGCTCATGAGAGATCTTTTTAACCAAATGTGTTTACATTTTAAACTTAGGTCTTTAGGCTACTCTTGCAGCATTAGATGCTTCTGTGGTAAGTCATAGTTGTATAGCTTATAGGGTGTGTCTTTTTGACACAAATCCTGGCACTGAAGTTGTGTTAAAAATCATCCTCAAAAGTGTGACAATGATACACATAATGTTTTATATACTAAGCTGTAGATCCACAGCTAGCAAACACAAAGCTACAGGCTAGCAGCTGTACATTTAAGGCTAAGCAAATATCAGACGGATCAAAATGAGAAAGGTTAAAATTAATTTTAGGTAGCTTATGAATTTATAAGTTGTTTCTAATTCTATGCAATCAAGCAGCAGTTGTTTATTTCTGGAGAATATATACTTTTTTGTCTTTTAGAAAATTTGTTTGCTTAGCAGTGTTAGCATGTCTTGCATTATCACCGGTTGTAGAGGAATCAGTAAGCCCTTCTAAAATATAATAGGCTGGACTCAAGCACTCACATATTTAATCTTCAAGAAATGACTGCAGAAGATAAATGACTTTTTTCTTTAATCATGGATGCTTTTTACATTGAAAAGTATATACCTACATTTTATTTATATTAAATGTATATTAGGCATACATTTATATTAAATTATGGATATTTCTTCCACTGTTATCTTATATTGTAAAGGTAATTAATGAGTTCAGTATCTTTAGGGTATATTTTTAGCACTTTCCTGAAGAGTAACTTGTTTTTTGGAGAGTAGTCATGTGTTATAAAATGAGCTGCAGAACTTTCCTATTAGAGATGAGACTGATTAATTACAAAACATTTCCTCAAATTTCTGAATATTTGATTGTTTCCAGAACATGTGTTTATAATTGTCATATTGAGCATCACATTTTATTGTAAATAGAGGGCCCAATATTCCATTGTGGAAGCTGGAAAAAATTTCATTCAATTTCAGTGACTTCAGTGAGATCAGTCCCAAAAGTTTTATATCCTCTCAAGGGTATCTAACAGAATTTAGCTATTACAACAAGAAGTTTCATTTTATATTTTGTTTTAAATTAAATTATTTTAAATATCATTGCTAACTGCTGTATGCATATCTGACCACTTTCTGGCTTGTACTGCTTCTGTATTTTTTTTTCTTTTTCCATATGTACTGTAGCAGCAATGTGTTTTTTGATGGGAAAGTTAAAATTAACATGAATGGTAACCTGTAGGTTACCATAAATGTAATGTATTTTCAATTTGGACCTTTCTTTGAGAAGGCTGTTTTCAGGGTTTTGTTTTGGTGTTTTACTTTAGCTGCTTATAACTACAGCAGCACTGACTTTGAAGTCACTTTTTTGTTTCCACCGAAGCTATACGCTGCGTACATTTCTCTGTCACTCATCTAAAATATTCTTTCCTCTTTCCAAATCACAAAAATGTCTTTTCTTCATATTGAATTTGTGGCAGATCTGTATTTGTTGTCTTTTATGCTAAGACACAGTTAAATCAAGATGTTTTCTCTGTAATTTATGTTGATGGGCAGATACCAGTTCTGCATTTTCAGTGAGACTATTTTTCTGTCATGGTTTTACAAACCAAACTAGGCACAATGTATGCTTTTGTAAAACTGTTAGGTGAAAGGATGCAAAGAATCTGAGTTTATTTGAGCACCTGGGTAAGATTACTGATTTGTTGGTGTGAACTAATTTATATGTAGAACATACATTCAGTCTGACCCTCAGAATTGCTGTGCTAAATAAGTATATCTTAGAGTAATATAATAGCTATTAGCAAAATGTATAATTAATAAATAATAAAGAGTAACCTGCTCAGTAAGGTACCATGGGATATAGCCCTAGAGGGCAGGGGGGCCCAAGCCTGCTGGATGATATTCAAGGATCACCTGTTCCAAGCTCAGGAGTGTTGCATCCCAACTAGAAGGAAGTGCAGCAGGAGGGCCAGGAGATCTCCTTGGATGGATAAGGAGCTGCTGAGGAAACTTCAAAGGAAAAAAGAGGCTTACAACAGCTGGAAGCAAGGACAGGTGATCTGGGATGAATACAGGGATGTTGTCCGGGAAGCTAGGGACCAGGCGAGGAAAGCTAAGGCCCAGTTAGAATTCAACTTAGCTGCGGATGTTAAGGATAACACGAAAGGATTCTATAGGTACATTGCGAACAAAAGACAGACCAGGAACAACTTAGGCCCCTCCAGAAGCTATCAGGTGAACTGGCTACGCAGGATTTGGAGAAGGCTGGGGTTCTGAGTGACTTTTTTGCCTCGGTCTTCAATGGGAAAGGCTCTGACCACATCACCCAAGTCTTGGAAGTCAGATGCAGGGACTNGGTTCTGAGTTTTTGCCTCGGTCTTCAATGGGAAAGGCTCTGACCACATCACCCAAGTCTTGGAAGTCAGATGCAGGGACTGTGAGAATGAAGACCTTGGGCCCATTGTAGG
>NDXB01013737.1:4217-41405 GCA_002631895.1 Agapornis roseicollis
TTTCTTTCTTTCTTTCTTTCTTTCTTTCTTTCTTTCTTTCTTTCTTTCTTTCTTTCTTTCCTTCCTTCCTTCCTTCCTTCCTTCCTTCCTTCCTTCCTTCCTTCCTTCCTTCCTTCTTTCCTTCTTTCTTTCCTTCTTTCCTTCTTTCTTTCTCTCTTCCTCCTTTCCTTTCCTTTCCTTTCCTTTCCTTTCCTTTCCTTTCCTTTCCTTTCCTTTCCTTTCCTTTCCTTTCCTTTCCTTTCCTTTCCTTTCCTTTCCTTTCCAAGTTCTGTCTCTGTGGATTTTCTCTGAAGATGTTTGGAATTGATGAGCTATGATTTCCTCATACTATGTGTCTGGCTATGTACTATGGGATTGGCTGAACAACTCTTAATCCTGTAATCCTAATGTATGTTCTGCTTTCTGTCTTTCCTTTGATCATTTAAAATCTTTCTTGAAGTACAGACCTACATGCCTGGGCCCTACAGTCCATCTACCCTGTGCAGTTCAGGTGACCCCCTACATGCATGGAGTCTGACAACTCCCAGTCCCACATAGCCTTTCCTTCTCACCACATTCACTGACTTCTTAGTGACATAAACCTGCAGTCACACTTGAAGGTAAATGTTCCTCTGTTTTTTTACCACTACTATTATCATTATTGCCAGTCACTTAATTCTGAAAGCTAATAAGCACTAATAACAGGCAAGGAAGAAGCAAGTATTTCATAGAGTCATAGAACGGCCTGGGTTGAAAAGGACCTTAAGGTCATCCAGTTCCAATGCCCTGCCACGTGCAGGGGCACCTCAAACTAGACCAGGTTGCTCCAAGCCCCATCCAGCCTGGCCTTGAACACTGCCAGGGATGGCATGTACCATTTCCTTGGGCAACCTGTTCTAGTGCCTGAACCTAAGAGACTTTCACAATGTAAATTTCCACAGTGCTAAATATATGAAGTCCCTGATCCACTCACTGGCTCTGTTCTGGAGTGCTTCAACTACATCCCCAAAACAGTACCTGGGCAGTCTGGCAGACATTTTCCTCCAGAAAGCATTCCCAAAGCCAGTGTGGATAGCACTGCACATGTTCCCCACCCCGCAGGCCAGGTCTGTGCCCCACATCCTCTCCCAGCAAGCAGCAGTGTAGACTCAGTCAGCAGCTAACATCATAGCTGCCAAATCCATTCCGGATCCCAAGTACATGGTTAAGGTGCAACTTCTTTTTAGATAAGTACTTTGCCAAGTGTGAGTGTAACACAGTAGTACGTGGCCTGACAGCTATCTTCCTGTTAACTTAAAAGAGGCACAAGTCTACTTTCATTTAAAGCAAAACTCCCAGGGTATTTCTTTTCATTCCCCACTAAGCAAAAAGGATCCCAAACAAGCAAAACCAGCACCAAAAAGAAATCCTGCAAGGAGTAAGAAATCCTCAAGTTCTTGACTGCAACAAAAATCCTCTGCATTCAGCTTCGTTTTCAGATGCGGACTGTACCCACAACTCTTGCTGGTACCAAATGCAAAGCTGGGAAAGCACTGTGTTTCTTTACACGAAAGGACTGTATTTCTGTATAAACACACATATGGAGGGCTTCCAGCTGCTGCTGGCGTGATGCCTCTCATCATGAGGTCCCTTACAAAGATTTAGTACTTTGTTGGGCCAGATTTCATCTTTGAAGAAGTGAAAGTGCCTGTCACCTGATGATGGATGGTGGCTCTTCTCTCAGTAAAAGCCTGTGTATTCTCAGCTTCCATCCATGTAGAAAAGCAGGCACAGAAGGAAAAGAAGAAGAGGTGGTTGACATAGAAACCACCAACTATGTGCACGTGAATTAGCCTGCTGAAAGATGGGCCCCTCAGTCAATATGGAACACCAGAAATGGGAATAAGAAGCTGGAACTCCCTTCTACCTGGAGCATATTTAAGGAAGGCTTTTTGGTTCCCAGAATCCATTTACTCAATGCTTTTTAGAGCACTGGGTGCAGCTAAATCATTCATGAAGTTAAAGTGGGCTGGGAGGTTAAGGTAGGAAAGTAAGAGCAGTATTAGTAATAATTAAGGAGATGCTGAAGATAGAGAAGAATGAACTCTTTTTTCCTCTTCTCTCTTCTTCCAGCTATGACTTCATTTTGTAGGGGGCAGAGATCAGAAGGAGGAATAGTGGCTTGCAGCAAAAGGAAGACAAAGGGGAATTATGACACACAGAATATCGAGGCCTAAGATAGCTGCATATCCAGCAAGGCAAAACCAAGAAAGGACAACAAATAAAAGAGTATTTGAAGTACATCATATGCAGAAGAAATCCCAGCAATGGAATTAGCCAGTTACCAGAGGAAGGCAGTAAAAAGCCATATTCAATAAACATGTCCCTCCTCGACCTGGAAAAAGCAGGATGACAGCAGCTATCATATCAGGCAGCCAAAACCTTTTTCAGTCCATTAGTAACCAAATAGGATGTTAAACATCTACTTGTGATAAAAACCTGCAATTCATCAGGCCCAGATAACTTGCACCTGAGGAGTCTCAAACAGTTGCTGGAGGAGATTCTTCCTTCCACATGTTAATTTTTAATGGGTCTTGAAATAATATAGAAATTCCAGAAGACTGGAAGAAGACTGATGTTTTGCCAGTATTCAGCAAGGACAAACACGATGACCTTGGTAAATAAAAGCCAGCTAACCTAATATCAAACTGGAGGGGAGATGAGGGGGGAGCTAAATAACAGAATATGGGATTCAACTGATAAAGAATGAAAGGACAGGAAGCAATTAATGCCAGTCAGCATGGGTTTATGGAAAACAGGTCCTGTCAGACAAACCTGATTAGATTACAAATTTGGCTGAAAAGGTAACTGAGATACTTGTAAGGCATTTGATGGGATTTTGCACAACATGCTGGGTAAAAGAATACTGTGCAGTCTTGTTGAAATACCCACTAGCAGAACAGTGGTCTTATTAAGTGGCAAAACCCAAAAATGAGTTGTCACTGGGAAGTCATCGCTGAATAAAAAGCAGTATGTATATAGATGTGATGTTACATCTTTATACGGCATTGTGTGGTTACTGAAATGCCCCACAGTTTCAGGGACCCATTTGTTATAATGAAGCTCCAAAAAAGCAGTTGTTTGGAAAATAGCTACAAAAATCATTTTTAGAAGGGAAGAAAATGCCTTGCAATCAGACCTTTAGAGAATATAGAGAGTTTGCTTGATTACAGTGTGTAAATACCTCCATCAGCAGAAAAGCACCTCACTACTTTGCTTTTCCAGCACCCCCAGTGAGCTGGGACAAAAAAAGGAAACAGCTGTAGGGCCTGGGTAACCCTGAAGGGTTTCTGTCTCCACATTAGCAGCAGAAAAGATTAAGCATGGCTGGTGGCAATGGGGTGTCCCTCATGTCAGAAGGGGTGTCTGACCTACCACACACGGCAGCACTCATGTAAGCCGTCCACATCTGTGAAGGCTCCAAGACTTTTCTTTTGCGTGTAACCTCTCTCCAAGTAAAAGGGCAGATAAAATGACCCTGGATAACTCAGGAAATGTCCTGCCCAATTATCTTAGGGAGTCTCAAGGAGTTATCAGAGGATCAAAGACCCTTCTCTAGTCTTCAACACAGAAAAGTTGTAGCTAGACGACAAAAGCAGAGGCAGGGCAAGAATGTGACAACTTAATGATGCTATAGTAGCACCGGGTAAGATCCTCAGCTTGAGCAAGCAGGTGCTGTTCCTTCAAAGTCAGTTGGAGAGATGCTGAGTTACACCAGTGGAGAATCTGACATCTTATAGTTTTTAGTTTGCTGGAGTCCTGCCGTGGCTCCATAAGCAAAGGTTAATGCAGGTCTGCCAGGGGCAGGCTGCAGTTAACACAGAATGACAGTTGTGAGGTTGCTGATTCTGATAAAAGCAAATTGTGAACTGCAAGCATCTGAGTGTTGAGTGTCACATTCACACCTAACAGCTGCCCTTGCCTGTTCCCCACAGTCATCCAGTTCTGTCATCATGATATGTTCCTGAAACCACATTTGTGCTGCTGTCACTTTTTGTCTTTGGAAATTTGTGTACAGCCTTTCGGTAATGACATATTAAAAATGCTTGTAAACATCAAATGAGTAGATTAAAATATATTTAAACCAGGCAAATCGCTTCCATATATTAAGCAGAAATTTGAGTGTTTACTACTTATAAGTCTGCACTGTCCCCCCTTAAAGACTTGCAGTAGGGATGTTAATATTTATATGGGTGAGGGCAGTGAAGAGTTTGCTCCTTTCATGAAAAACATGAGAAGCCTCCTTCTAGATCTGTGGGTCTTTCACTATCACAAATGTCTCCAAAGAGAAAAGACAGAAGCCCAGCTTTTCTCTTTCCACCACCCCTCTCAGGTCAGGAACATCCTATCAACAGAGCCAGGGCATCTCTGGAGCATTTTTATCTGTGTTATCAGGATTGGGCAATGTCAATACTATCAACGTGTCAACAATCCATGGCAGAGATGTGCAAGATTACACGGGGACAGGTTTTGAATGTCAAGCCCAGGCCCCTCTAAGGCTGGGCGCACACCCGCCTGACAGACACACTGGTGACACCCTCTGCTTGGAGCCCCTATTGAATTCTGAACTCATTGTCATCCGTGAACTCTCACCTCCCATCCTAAAAGTGATGAACTGCACTCTTCCTCTTTGAAAGGCAGCATTTCCCAGCTCCTGCTGGGATTTTTTACCTTCACACTTAATCTCTGGTTTGCAAGGAATAATATAGATTTACACTCACCTGCTGAAAAGCTGCAAATCTCTGCTGCAAGAAGCAGCTGCCTAGCTACAGCAGCAGTGAAATCTGCCCACAAAGCCTCTTAAAGCAGTTTACACTTTTTGTTACCTGGACTGCTTCCATCTGTCCCAGCTATGCTGTTGTCGGTACCTGCACCAGCCAGCTGAAAGCTGATGGTAACAATAGTTCTGGGGGGGGGGAAAAGGACAAGGTTAGGAAACCTTCTCTCTCTGGAAATCATTTCATTAAATATAGAAAAGTTAAATATACATTCAATATACATTTTCCTTTGTCCTTTCTCTTCCCATCGGCTGCTGGCCTATGATCATTCCTTGTACCTACCCCGGAGCTGATTTTATTGTTTATTCCCAGCTCAGCCTCCAGTTTGCTCAGGGCCCTGTGCCTTAGCGAGTGACTCCCCGCTCCCTTTCCAAGTTCAGAACCTTTCTGGCTAAAGTCTGTGGTGACACATAACACAAAAAGACAGCTCTGGGCACAGGGCAGGCAGCCGTTCTGCAGACTACAGTCAGCGGTGCGGCGGTCCCGCTTCTGGAAGGTTAAGCCTAACTCACAGTGACTAACAGGGGTGGATCTTTTCCTGTCAAACACACACAATTTTCCAGAGAGCAGCTCCAAAGTTGTGAGTGAAGGTGAACAGCTCTACTTCTAAAGACTCCTTAATTTTAAGGAATTCAAAGAGCAGGCATGACACTTTGTTCTGTGACTTCCTTAAACCTATACCCTACTTCACATCCTTTCATGAGCCATCAGCTTTCATATCTAAAACAGACGTAATGGAAGTTAAAAAAAGGCAGAGAAGATGAGAAGTACAAGTCTCTGCAGATGTGAGGGTATAATTTAGCAAAGTATCATTTTATCACCCAATCCTGCCAGGTCCTCAACACATCCTGTGGGGTATGGACTCTCCTGCCTATCTTGTGAGCAATGGGGAGTGAGAGCACTCCAGTCTTTTTCTGGTTGCTCGAAACTCCCTGGTGTTGGCTATTTATTCAGCAGTTGCATGAATATTGATATATTCAGGGCTAAAGCCTTGAGAATCTTCAGAAATTTATTAACAAGTCTGTGTTTTGCAATAAACAGTATTTATAGAGGCATTCAAACTGATCCGTAAAAACCAATGTTCAGATTCTCTGCTGATGTATAAAACCACAATGATGAAATAGGGAGGTCCAAAAAGTGTATGTTTTATTTACAGGATTTGTATAAATCCAGAAGCAGGGGTGGGGGGGCAGGATAAATATACTAACAAAGTAGTTACAAAACTGTTTTCATTAATAACTTATCAAAGCAGTTTTATTTCTTGAAACCATCCAAAGTAAGCTAAAAGCTATGAAGGCAGCTGGTTGAATTTCTCCTGGAGGGTTTGAATGGGGCTGCAGGCCGGTGCTGAATTTTACTCTGGGGAATAACTTCCTGATTATCTCTTAGAAAACAACTTTTTGCAGAGTGGAATAAAGCCTATTTAGTAAATTATTGTTTTTGTTTTTAAAACTAAATGACTGTTTATTAAAAAAGAGAGCTACTGAAATGCAGATTTTTCCTCATTACCTGAGGCATAACCAACTTGTCAGCTGTTCAACAGGGGTGATAATGTGGAACAGGAGTGTGATAACATTTGCCATCATCCCAGCTGGTTCTCCCCAAAAGACACCTCCTCCCAAGCTTCTTACCAGTGAACCTACATGACGTTATAGAAGCCTATGACCCAGCACAAGGTATGGTTCAGAAGTGATCTGATAATGCATATGAATTGTTAGACCTCTTTTATTTGGACACAACATTATTTGAAACAGAAATGAAATCCTGACTTCATTGCCGAAAGAAAGAATTTGTCATTGCCTTCAGTGTGACCAGGATTTCACTACTGCAGTGCATAATGCTGTGTTTTCTGATTTCAGATGCAAATGCCGAATCATTTCATTTTACCACTATCTATAAGTGCTAATGTAGAAAGAAAAAGAAAAGACGAGAACTTTTCACAATAGTTTATAATTAAACTATGGCAGTGCTGGGATAAAGGTTGAGCTTGATGATCTTAAAGGCCTTTTCCAACCTGGTTGATTCTATGATTCTACAATGTTATAACAATACAGTAGTTGAAAAGACAACAGGGCGTACTAAAGGTAGAAATAAGCATGTGTGTTTAGTAGGTTTGATTTCTTTTTGTAATACCACTTGTTAAGGGCATTTTAAAATCAAGACTGGCTCTTCTTAGTCATAGAAATGCCTACAATTAAGAGTTCAGACCTTAAAGCCAGACATCCATGATCTACACTGAACTGTGGGATACGGAGCCCTCGCACTCAAGATGCAGTACCCAATCAATTAGATGCTGCTTTCATTATTCTAACTGGATACATCAATTCCATCCCTGCTGTCCATAGATCTACAGTGGGTCATGAGTAACATTCAGCTCATAGTAGAGGGTGATTTTTTTTAATGGTTTTCAGTGAATGCTCACACTTTCCTTGTTAAAAAAGTGATGATTTAACTAATTCAAATAATTCTGGTCCAGAAGCATACATTATTTTTGCAGTGTCTGCAAGTTTCATCATGTTCTGTGTATGAGAACATCAAAGATTTTAAAGATATGGATATAAAATACATTAGTTATATGGGATAGTTTACTGTTAGGGCCCTGAGGCAGGAATAGGCCTTAATTTTCGCTGGCCAGCCTCCTTGTGGATCCCCATGCATAGCAGCATCTGCAATGAGGCAGCATGGGATGTGCAGTGGTTTTGCAAACTGAATTTTACACACTTTCTCTCCTGTTATTTTAGTGTTTCTTCTTCTACTTAGTTGGAATTATGCAGAGAGACAGGCTGGGTTGGAATTTCATTATAGAATAGCTACAGACTACTACTACTGTTTTAATGGAGGACTAGATTCTCAGCTCAGCAACACAAGAGTAGCTTTAGCAAAATGAATAGCTCTGTCACATGCTGCACTGTTGATAAGATCAGAATCAAGCCCTTTCATCTTGATCCTACTGGATCCATTTTTATTTCACTTTCATTTAGTGACATTCTCAAAGCACTTTCTAAAGCTAATTTCTTTTTTAAGTTTGCTTCTTCAACATACTGCTTCCTACTTTACTGATTTCCTTCCTCATGGAAATTCCAAGCCTCAAGTTTCAGTGTATTTAGTCAAAAAGGAGCTTGCCAATGATTTTCTCTCCGAGAATGTAACACAAAACTACGTACACAGATACTAATAGCAGGGATCACAATCTGTGGACGCTTACATCAGTCTACACTGCTTGTGAACTACAAGTGGCACCAAAACTATTTTCATTCACTTTCATATCATTTCATTCACGTGCACTTGTATTTCTGAAAGGCATGGTCTCTTAGTGCTGTATCAGGGTGTTGTAAAACTGATAATTACATGCACAATAGGCACAAAGCTGTAGCACCTAATACAGACAGCTTTATTGGTTTCCCTTGGATTGCGTTTGGATTTCAGTAATAGATTCATTCAGTTCTAGAATAGGAATTCTTACTTTGTAGAAATTCAGTGGTTTTCTTGTTGTTGTTGGGTTTTATTTACAGCATGGCTGTTGCTGTCATATTCAGACTTCTTGTTTTGTCTCTTTGCTGATTGACTCATTTACTATAATGAGAAGCCCATTGTATGTCAATTGTTCCTTAATTCCACGGGATATTTTTGGCTCAGACTACAGGATGTTATCCTACAATACTAGGAGGGAATGGTCAGCTTTCCAGCCTCAAGCAGTAACCAAGCTCTGGCATCCACAGGCCCTGGCCTAATGCTCAGGGTGGCCCAACTGCAGCAGGGTGGGCTCCATAGGCCATTTGCCCACCCCACCATCTCCAATGGCCTTGCTTCCTCACACCACTCCAGAAAGGGGTCACAGAATCGTTAGGGTTGGAAGGATCTAATCCAACCCCTCTGCCCAGGCAGGACCACCTAGAGCAGGTTACACAGGAACCCAGGCCCACAGCCCCTCTGCAGCCTGTTCCCATGCTCTGCCATCCACAAAGTAAGCTCTTATCATATTGAGGTACAACTTCTCCCTCTGCCCTTACAGCTCTGCAGCAGGTGTTACAAACCAGGAAGGGCGGCGGGGAAACCTGACGCTCACAGGACTTACATAGATCAAGCCCTTGTTATCCAGCGGGCCACAACACCTGAAGTCCGCTGCCACCTGAACAGCAGGAGGCTGTGAGCTCGGTCCCTGAGGCTCTTGCTGCTGTGTTTCGGGTAGGTCTCCCCCGCCTGCGAGCGGGATGTGCGCGGGCACCGTTCTCGCTAACACCGCTCCGTAGCCGGCGGGCTGAGGGAGCCGTATCCCGGGCGCCTTCCCGCCTGCGCAGCCGCCGGCTCATCCCCCGCTGCCCGGAGGAGGCGCTCCCCGTGCCGGCAGCGGCGGGCCACGGCCGCGGCTTCCCCGGCGCCCGCTACCGACGAGCAAGGGAGCCCTTCCCCGCGGCGGGATGCGGTCGGAGCCGATGGCGGAGGTGTGCGGCCTGGAGAGGTTCGCCAGCGCCGGCAAGGGCCAGGGGCTGCGGGCGCTGCGGCGCTTCGCCGTGGGGGAGCTGCTCTTCAGCTGCCCGGCCTACACCGCCGTGCTGGCCGCCAGCGAGCGCGGCAGCCACTGCGACGCCTGCTTCGCCAGGTAGGGGGGCCTGGGGGCGGGCCCAAGGCACGGCGGCGGCGGCTCCTCGGCGGGGCTGCTCGGGGCTCGCTTGGCAGCGGGCGGCCCACCCGCGTGCCCCGGCCCGGGCGGTGTCGGGCAGCGGGCTCTCGCCGAGGTCCCGTTAGTAGCGGCAGGGCCCGCTGAGGGTTTGCTGGGGGACCGAGGCCTCCCTTTGCACAATTGCCCTGCTCCTCCTCTTCCTCCCCTGCTTGGGGCTCTCTGGCGGCAGCGCCGTGTCGAAACTTAGCTCAGACCTGGTTTTCCTTGCGCAACGGTTCGGGACAGAGAGGCTAAAACGGGAGAGCTTTGCAGCTCACGTACTCTGAAGAGTACATGTGGCACCTTGCAGCTGCGGGAGCTTTCACTGATCCTCGTGCTTTTGTACTAACATGATATTCATTGGCTTTAATGCAGTTTTGGTAATTGAGGAAGGGTCTGCAGTTGCCTAATTGCCCAATTCCCGCTTTGTATTGGTGAGAATGGAATATGCGTGAACGGGATGTATGTATCTGTAATGAAATACACAGAAATACCCTGTATATTTCTGCTGCTCTGAAGCCTTCATCTGGCAGATTTCTGTGGCAGCACAGGCAGCGCGGGAGGCTCATCCCTGTAAGGCTGTGAGCATTTAAAGCCCAGTTCTGCTGACGCAGGCTTGCTGCCCTGATACCGGCTTCAATGTTTCCTTGTGTGTTTCATTTCATTCCATTCCCGTGTTTCAGTGCCAGCCCCAGGCTCTGGCAGGCTGCGGGGTGCTCGGGGGGCTCAGCACTTGTGTGCAGGGGTGGTTTGACCTGCGCTGGGTATTTCAGCCTCTCTGTCAGCTGCTGCAGTGAGATGGAAAGCAGGGGGCTGAGGGTTATCGTTGGAACGCTGGGCATAGATGGGACGCTGTGGCATGTCACACCGCGCCGAGTGTGGGAGAGGTACAGGGCTCGGTCCTGACTCCTGGCAGCTTGCTGAGGAATCGCAGTGCTTATCTGGCTATAACTGGGAGCAAATGGTAGTGGTTGTTTCAGTAAAAGAAAGCAACTCTTGTACTTCTGCTGTTTCTATCAGTATGTGTTGCTTGCACATGTAGACTGAGAGTCAGACTGAAGAATATAGTTATTATACTTTAGTAGGTATTTTCATCTCTTTTCCTGTCATATTAACTGACTTCTGCTTTCAGTTTTCTTCCCTTTGACCTTGTCTCTTTTCTTTCCTCATTGCATTATCTACTTGTATGACTTACTTTATTCACCCCTCTCTTTGCACCTAATATAGTTCCTAGTGAAGTTAGTGAAGCAACTTCCATTCATTTGAAGAAGAACTGAAGCTGAAGTGATTTCCCTCTCCTTCACACTGGTGGCTTTTCTAGCTTGGTTCTGTTTGTTTGGTTTTCCTTTTATTCCTAACCACAAATTCCCTTGTGGAGAACTGACTGGTTTTGTTTGTCCCATCCAGAAGATTTATCTCTGTAGAGAACCGAAGACTATTTCCTATGCTTCACTGATGTGAAGCAATATTGTAGAGATAATAGTTACAGCTTTTAAAGATCATCTCCAGGAGCAGCCTATTTAAATGCTGCTTGTTCTGCATGCCAGCTTCTCCCATAGAGCTCAAGAGGAGCACAGTGAGTAAGGAATGTTCTGAATTCAGTGCAGTTGCAGTGGGGCAGTCTGAAACCTATCTCACGACAACGTGGTGAGGTTCCACTAAGAGGAAAGGCATCTCATGATGTAACTTGACCTACCAGTGCTCAGATGTGCATTTTGTGACTGCGCCCTGTTGTATTAAGCACTGAAGTAGCACATTCTAGGTTCTCCTGAAGTTGCAAAGAGTTTAGGAAGAGGGTTGTGGGCTTCAATCTTTGCTAAGTGGTTGTAGAACTGCTGTAGTAAAATGGACAGAATGGAGCTAGATTTGTGTTTGCATCTGATAGTATTTGTGACTGCCCAGTTGTGCTTGAGATACACACACTGTCAGCAAGCAGAGGCATGATGTTAGCCTGGCTTGCTTATGTTGCACCTACTTTGCAAGAGCAATCAGAGAATGGCAAGGCGTGCTACGCTTGATGGGCTTCAAGTGCAAGCGATCTCTGAGATGCTGAATACTGTCATATTGCACAAGGACACTCACCCTGGTTTACTCCAGTGGCTTTACCTCAGTTTAAGACAGTGTTTTGCCACTTATGCCAGGGAGGGTGTGTAGACTTTATTTATTGAATGCTGCTGGGAGATCCCTGTTGCTGTCACAACAGAATAACGCATTTGGTAACACATGCTCTATTTTTAATGGAATCTGCTGTAACACATGCACCTTGAAGCAGAAAAGGACCTCCCCTTTGGCAGTTCCCTGTGTCGAGATACATACAGATATGAAAAAAGAAAAATAAGGAGAGTGTGAGCTTTAGGTCACCTTAGAAAACATAGATATCGGAGCAGATGTTAGCAGGACAGTATAGGCTGTGTGGTGACAGGAGATCAAACTGTATTTAATAATGCAGCATGGTTCAAACTTAAACAGAGAAAGTTTAGGTTAGATATAAGGAAGTTCTTTACTGTAAGGGTGTTGAGGCGCTGGAATGGGTTGCCCAAGGAAGCTGGGAATGCTCCATCCCTGCCAGTGTTCAAGGCCAGGTTGAATGGTGTCTCAGATAACATGGTTTAGTGCAAGGTGTCCCTGCCCATGGCAGGGATTTAGAACTAGATGATCTTAAGGTCCTTTCCAAGTACGAGTCTATGTTTTCTTGGTGTTGGGATGCAGTTATTGTTGAAACATCACACTTTTGGTAACCAGACAGAAGCAATGGAACTGGCAGAGCAGAAGAAAAGGATTAATACTGATGGGGAAATATGCAAAGCAGTTGGGACCTTTGGAAAACAAGGAAAAGTGAGCTACTACTATACACCATATAGTGACAAAAAATAATGCCATCTATCCAACAACAGGGAATAGCACGTTTCCAAACCCAGCGTTTTGTCAGGACAGCAGAGTGCTTTTGCATAATAACAGTTGTTAGGTAAAGCTTGCTTTTGAAACTAAATAAACATCGTGTCTGCTCTCAGAAGATGGGGTTCAAGCTGTAGTTGTAGTGTTCTGAAGAAAGTACAGGTTTCACTGTGAAATGCAAAATACTGTGCACAAAGTGATAGGGGTGTACATTGGTTTTTCATTCAGATTTATAGACTAGAATAACTTCTGTTTTGTCTTTAAGGAAAGAAGGATTGTCCAAGTGTGGAAGATGTAAACAGGCCTTTTACTGCGATGTGGAGTGTCAGGTATGGTAACACAATTTGTGAGGATGTTGGGGGTGGGAGAGAGGGGGTGGGGGTTGCTGAGCTCCGGTTTTTGTTGGTGTGGCAATGATAGTCTCTAATTGTAGCTGTGGTTAATAGTGGTGCAGCCAATCTCAGCAGCCCCCAGATGCTGACCACGGAGTTGTGCATTGGACAATTACAGGATTTGGACATGGTCTGCATGAGTCTTTCAAGATCAGTAGCTCCAGGGCTTGGTACCACTGAGACTTCGATTAGGGCTGCCTGTCAGCCCACTAATTATATCTCTCTTACTTCTTTCTTTAAGCACAAACCAGATGATTAAACGTTAGCTCCCTATACTGGTAGGAGAGTCTTTGTCTAATGGAAAACTCGGGTCACTAAATAGCCATCTTCAGAGGATTTTGTTGTGGGTCTCTTTTAGACTCTGCAAATATTTTGGGTGGCCGCAGCTGACCGTGGTCATACCCAGTTGAAGCCCACCATGCTTTCTCCCTAAGTCACTCACTCTGGCAACTTTTGTTCTTTTTGTATACCTTGTTTTCTAAAAGCTCCCGAGAACAGAATATAAGCATACACCGAGGTAGAGCAATCTGAAGGCATCCAAGATACTAGCATGTGGTTTTAGTTCTGTTTTTACCTTCAAACCACAATAAGCACTTTTCAAAGCAATATTTTTGGCCAGAACTAGTATCTAGCCTTTGTGGGCTGTCAGCTCGATAGGGAATAACTATGCAGCTTACATGTGAAAAACTCAAGTGGATCGCTAGCTAAATAATGTAGGCTATGTAAGATGTGTGGTGCTGGGCACAGGGTATGGAGCAGTGCTCGTGAAGGATTTGAGTCACCAAAGATCTGGCATGTAGCTACGTGTTAGCTATAAATAAGCCAAACCTCCTACATGATAGCGTGCTGTTGAGTGTGTGGGTTGCAAGCAAAGTGTTCTCCATTGTCATTATCTGGACAGATGCATTGTGGTTGTGTGTGTTCAATTCCTGAGCACTTTGGAGATGGCTCCCAGTTTTATTTCAAGGCTGCATCTTGCTCTCCCATTGCACAAGTTCCAAAGCTAACCTGGCTTCCCCTTAGTTTTCCTTCTGTTGCCTCCCCACATTCCTGCTTTCTCACAGTGCTTTAGTGAATCCAATGGCCTTTTGTTTTTGAAGCACCAGGAGGGCTCAAAATGCTCAAAAGAAGTAAGTTTTTAACAACATTTGCAATAGTTTACAGAGTATGGAAAGACTGACAGCCTAGCATGGCTGGGAAGAAGGCAAGCACTTTCTGCATGAGCCCCTTAAGGCTCTGGAGAGGAGAAACCCCGTGATTCATTCATAAGAAATGCTTATTTGTAAGGAATATTTCCATATGACAGTATTTCTTAGGAAGCTTTTAACCAGATGAGGGAAGAATATACTCAGACAAAGCAATTCATTGGCTGTGTAGTGCTTTTTACCCGAGCTTGTGAGTTTCTTTTACCATATAAAATTCACTGTGGTTTATGAAGCAGGTAAGGAAGATTTACTCAAGTAGGAAAGCTCAGTGATTAGTGCCAGAAAAAATAGCAAGTAGATGTCATGGTGGAAGTAGTAAAACTTATATCTGCTAATCCATGGTCCTTTGCTTTTACCCCCAAGTCCCTCGGTGTGTGTCGTATGATGATTTAGATATAAAGGCCTTTGTTAGATGTTGTGATGTCTGGGTAATTGTATGCCAAGCACAGGTACTAGCACTTCATTCTTATTGGTGCTATGCATATGGCTTTTGACTCCCTAGCTGATACAACAATATCTTCCATGTTTCTGAGTCAGTCTGATGAAATTTATGAACGTTGCTGAGGTTGAATTCTTTGACATTCTTTCAAAGTTACCTTCAGCCATAATATTCTCTAGAAACCAGTCCCCAGTGACTGTGCATGCTGCACAGCATCTTCATCCCTGTCTTGTTCAAAGGCAGTTTTCAGCATTTCAGCAATATTTTGTCAAAGCCAAAAAGGACATTTGTGTCTTGATACTGAGCTTGTAACACTGGTATGTACAGTAAATGTGTCCCTTCTGCCTCCCTGGATGTGAGACTTCTTCAAGCAGCCCTAACAAAACAGCAGGGCTGTACTTGAGGATTATGATGGCATTGTTCATTCTGGTTTTATTTTTTAAGTTAAATTTTCCCTGTAAATCCATGTTTTCCTTGCTCAGTTCAGCTAAAATTTACATGTACCCAACCCATGGTTATGTTTTCCTGTGTTGGTTAGTACCTTGTTGCCTACTGTAATTTAGTTTGCCAGCTGTTTATCATATGAAGTATATTGTATGGGATAGAAAACCAAATGTTTTAAGCTTGCTCTTTTCTTCCTTAAAGATCTGCTATACCACAATCCATAGGAATAGTTTCTAGTGGTGGCGAGAGATGGATCAGAAGGAAACAAGAGAGAGGTGCTGAAGTGAACAGCAGGAAGCATGGTTTTTTGATGTCTCTTTCAGCATTCCAGATCTTATAATTGCAGACATCTTCCTCTCTCTAGTCCGTTTCTAGAGATTTGTGTTGAAAGAGATGCTTTTCCTTCCTCAGAATTCCATAGTTATTGAAAGTGAAGTTAGTGACACTGCATGTGTTTCCCACTCTGTTAAGCCATACGGTATCCTTGTTTTGAGGACACTTTCCAAGCATTGAATGAATGAAGCCTCACAGCAGTCTATGTGGCCTTTCTTTTTCTCCAAATGGGGAATAGGTACACAAAGATACTTTGACTTGATGAAAAGAATGCATCTCCTGCCATATGGCCGGGTATTTGCTGCATGGATTGTGTCCTGCTTTGCAGGGTGATTCCTTTGCCCTGATTGCTGGTGTGGTATCACATTGGAGTGTGAGGGACTGAACCTAGGGAAGGCAGAGTCTTGAAGTGTTACAGTGGCTGATTTGTTTAGGGCTCTCTTGGTGTGCATGTATTTTCACACGTGCTGGCCCTGGCACAATTCTTAGTAATAACATCTTTTGCCTGTTCTGATCTATTATGTTGCTTGTTAGATAACTAACCTTAAGTTTGACCTGTATTAAGATGGATCTTTGATAGATGTAGATTTGGTCCCAGATGCAGGGCATGTGAGAGTGGACATTGTCTTCCCTTGCCTGTCCTTGCTGCCTTGAAATGTTCTGTGGAGTGGTAGGATCCAGTCTGGTTTGCTGCCTCTATCTTTCCCCAGCTCCTAATCCAGTTCCCCTTTTAAAAGGGTTTGTGATTTCCAGCTGATTCATGCTGTTCTCCTCTCCACTCTTGCCTCCTCGAAGCACAGGCCTGTTATTATATAGTGGCTTTCAGACCCCATCTGCAGCTGTTTGGGTCTTGACTTATGAAATTATAGTAATTTTAGTGGAACAGCAGGAGACCTGTGCTCATTTTTTCTCCTCAGAAATTAGCTGCTGAAACACTCTGAAGAGAAATGTTTTAAGAGGGTTATGTGCTTGCAATTGTGGAATCTGTGAACTTGAACCAGCTACTGGAGCTCCTCTGTCTGTTATTACACATAGCTATTATTTGTCCCAGACAGAGTGGAGATCAGCTGGACAAAGTGCAAAAAGAGATGTTGTTGTCATGACTTTCCCTATTTGAAATGTTTCAAACAAATATTTACTGTTTTTTCTGATCATGATGTGTTAAAGAGTGCTGCAGTTGGTGTTTTGGGAGTAAGGGAAATGTGTATTTTTAACTGGAAAGCCTCAAAACGTAGTTGTAGACCTGTAGAATCAGCATTAAGCAGATGTGTCACAAATGGGATCTTGTAGAAATTGCCCACTCCTCTTTGGTAAGCTGTAGAGGAAATTCAAACTTCTTGCTGCAGTGATTCTGCACAAGAGGGATCTGACACTGCAAGGCCTCGCTTAAGATTGCCTTGGGGATGTGTCTGTCCCACTGCCCAAAAACGTTCCCCATGTAACCTTCTTTGCTAAGCATCTCCTGTGAACTGTTTGAACACTAAGCCATGGAAGTCAAGCATCCTCTGTGGCCCAGCATTTGGTAAATGATGGTAGGGAGGGATGGCGGTGAAGTCATTTGAAACTCTTGCCTTCACTGCTTGGTGAGGACTCTGTCAGAGAACTTTGCCTGTTAATACTGGGCATCAGAAGTTGCCTCACTGAAATTGGATTAAAGAGTTGGATGCTGTTTGAACATAATTGGGCCATAAGCTGTTGAAGAAGTGGGCTTAACTCCTACACTCGCTTGCCCAGCACTGCTGTCTGATATTTGTGTGGGTTTCTTTTCCATCAAATGAAATAGAACAGCAGTTGTTGGGACTTGAGTCTCATTTGTTTAAAGTATTACAGCTTTGGTTGGTTGGGTTTTGTGTTGGTTGGTTTTTTTCCTGAGCTATAGGACGGTGTTCTGGGAATGAATTCAGTAGTCCTGGATGGTGGAGTCAATTTGAAGAACTTGGTGGAGAAGATGGTTTCCATGCTTTGATGTGAAAAGCATAAGCTTGAAAGAACTTCCCTTCCAAAAATGTTGTCACTCACTTCTAAATGACGGGAAAAATACTGTGCATGTTATGAAAATAGGAAGCAAATATCATTAATGTAGCATCAAGGGCTCAACGACAACAATGCTACTTGTTATAATTCAGACTACTTAGAGAAAAACGTGGAGAAGAATGCAAAATACAGTCCTGCTGTGCTCGCAGAGAAAACTGCTGCCACAGTGTTTCCAGGCCAGGTATTACTCAGTCATCAGTACTCTCTTTTCTTGTGGTGTTTCAGGCTTTTATCTCATTTTGCACAATTCAGCCCTATCTTGTCCCTTTAACCTCCCTGCTAGTTCATATAACTCAGTATGATCCTGCCTGGGGAAAGATTTTAATTAACAATGTGTAAAGAATAAAGGGAACACATGGATTTTTCAAACCACTGGTTTGAGACAGGCATGTGATTTTGCAGTTTGCTGTTTTCTTTCATTAGGTAATATCTCCTGTTTATTTCACTGGTGTGCATGAGCGTGGGTCCTGCAAGACTTCAGGTTCTGTGCCTTTACTTTTTGCACATCTAACATTTGCACTGGAGTCAGTGAGTGTCATGGGTGTGCAAGACAGGGTGAGAGATGAGATCTCTTTCCCTTCTTAGTCTTTAGCCTATGGGCTCCTAAACAGAAGCTATCAGGGAAAAGGTCTTTGGACATACATGGGTATGTCAGGAGAGCTGAGAGTGTAATTTCACATGGCATGATTACAGTGTAATATACTATTTTGGTTCTCCTGGTCTGTATTGCTGCATCCTCCGAGAACATTTACACTGAGCTTATTGGAAGCAGCCTGTATGTAGAGTTTATTCTGAAGTACTGTACTGAGATAGCAAGGACAATGAAGTAGACATTGAAAAGGGTTGAATATCCTTGCAGTGTTGCACTGTTCCAGCGCCTACACCAGGCTGGGGTGTAGGGGTTCACCTTCTTTACCCTAAGAAAGTAAACTTAAAGCTGTTCATGCTCAGGGCAATTTAAACAGCTGGTTTCAATGGAAGAGGTTTTGGTGTGCAAACTCTGAAATGTATGATCTCAGCTTTTGTTCTGTGATACTGGGTGAATCACAGTAAGGGGAATTAAGAACTTTCTGGAAGCTGCAAGGAAGGTTTTCAAGTTTTCAGTTTCAAGCAATTCCACATTTGTGGGATTTATTGTGTTTTCTTTCCTCTGCTACCATTTTCCACCAGTTTAAATCTGGTCTGAAAACAAAAGTTGATGCTGGCCAACATCCCCAAGTTGGTGCTGTAGAGGCTGAACACTGTTCTAACAGGTTCAGAACAGGTCTGTTCTAACACAGTGCTATAGAAATGTGTCTGGGGTGAGGTTCGGAAATAAATACCTGTGCATTGCTCAAATGTGGAAATATTCTTATTTATTTGAATAAATAAATGATTTTTGATGCAGTCTGGGGACAGCCTGTGCCAGTGCAGTGTTAATCTGTGGCTCCGTGCTTATCTTTGAAAGATTCTGTTGCTTTGGAGGACATCTGTAGAGTGCCAAAAGCCCCATGGCTTGTGCTGTTGCTCCAAGTGTTACTGTGTGTTGAGCTAGGAATATGCTAAACATTCTTAACTAAAACCTGTTTGTCTGTATTAGTGTATTTTTATTGCCTAGTTACGCTCGCATTCTACAGCATCTCAGGAAACAATCTGATAATCCAATTCAGTAGGTCTGGTTCTGAGCTTCCATGTACTGATTCTTACAGTGATTGTGAATCCATTGACTTTAGATGCATTACTCCTGATTACACCAGGGTTGCCTTGTAATGAGGGGCCAAGGTATTAAATGGAAATGAACCCAATAAAGCCATCAAGCTCAGACCTCCTCTGTCCTCACGTGCTTGATCTGAACAATAAGAACTGGTGATTTATAAATCATGTTGTCTGTTTGCTTCTTTGTCATTCCATTCCCTTTTATTTTTTTCCCCCCCATTGAATAGATGAAGATGTTCTGACCTTAACTCATCCCTTGTGGATTTGTTGGAACAAAGCAGGATAGCTGCACCCCTTAAATGTGACTCCAGCTTTTGTTCAGATTTAGTGAGCGTCATCTTATTTTGTTAAAGGAAACACATTTCACTTGACCTCTAGGATGTGGCAGGGCTTGCTGCATCCTCTTTTTCATCACTTTATCTTCATGGCTTGCTTTTTTCTTCCTTTAAACTATTTTTCTCCATTTTCAGAAGGAAGATTGGCCAATGCACAAGCTGGAGTGTTCTGCTATGTGTGCTTTTGGGCAGAACTGGAATCCCTCCGAGACCGTGAGGCTAACAGCGAGGATCCTTGCCAAGCAGGTGAGCAGGAGGGTAAACCTGGGAGAAATGTTCCTGGTGCCAGGGAAGGCAGGAAGATGACAGTCGACCGACAGTGTCCCTGCAAAGCACACACATACTAGCTTCCTGTAACACAGGAGCAGCTGAATAAACTGACCATCAGACCACTGCAGCAGCATCAGGGCCACCATAGTTCAGACAGAGACTTTTGGAGGGAGATGGCAAAAGCTAGTGAGGTTTTTTGAGCTGTGTAGATATAACCTTTGGCCAAGGTGATGTTGAACAGACTGGAAAGGTTCACTGGTAGTTTCACAGTGTGCATGGTGTTTCAGCCTCCATTCTGGTAGATTGGAGCCCTGGCTTATACGTGTGGGCTACTGCTAAACCCAGGACACAAGGCCACGTTGGTGAAGAGAAGGAAGAATGAGACTTAGTGTAAAATTCCAAGGAATGCTCCTAGTGCTACTTGTATGCAGGCATTGATGTCTGTATGAAGCTGTTGCCTGTTCAGCTATATCTGCATAGTGTTGTGTAATATGTAACTCCTAGTAAGCGAAGAACACCTCTGAGACATTCAGGCATAAATGTGTATGATTACTGGAGATAACTGGTGAAAAACAGATCGAGAGAGAAGTTTCAGGCCCTTGGTCTTTGGGAGAGAAAGAATATTACTGGTAAGGAAATAAGATTGCATTGTCAACCTCCATTTCAGTGTTTCCTAACTGTATGGATGCTGAGGATAACACAAGTGCTTACAGGGAGAGAACAGGATTCATGAGTTTCAAGGTTATTGTGCTGTGTATCTTTATAAAGCCCTAAACTCTCTCTGCAAAAACAAATCCTCTTTGAAGCACATTTGTGTGATTGAGGTCTGCTTATGTGACAAGGGCAATCTGGATACTATATGGAGCAAGGATTTTGGTGACCCGCTGTGAAGGAAGCGGCATACTTGCTGCATGTGTAGATGTGTATATGTGTGTGACTTAATTAAAGCATGGTTTAGTGGTGATCCATAAACAAAATCAAATGTTTAATGACAAAAAGCCATTGGAGTAAACTTGTGCTTTTATCATTTACAGGGAGAGGGGAGAATGCTCCATGTCATATAAAAGCTAAATATGCAAACCCTAGTCCCTGAACCTCAGCTGCTGGGCCACCTGCAAAGCCATATTTAATGGCCAAGATTACAAAGAAGTGGCCTTAGGCCAACAATGGAGCATTGCTTTTGAACTCTGTCAACAGTCAGTTTATTCACTTTCCTCAAAGCAAAGCCTGTCCCCTGCCTGCTTGCTATTGTTAGCGGCTTTCGGGGTGTCTAGAACAAAGTAAATGACATATTTAAAACACTGTTCAGTTTATGTATATAAATTTGATAGGAGTTAATCCTTGGCTGCCTAATGTGGTGCAGAGAGAATGCTTCTATGCCTTTACTAAGGTCAGTTAATTTAACTCATTGCTGTTCATCAACTCCTGTAAAGTCTATACAGTGTGGATTAGGGTTTGTCTTGCAGGTGAGAGTTCCCAGCTTATGTATGAGTAGATAAAACCGCTAACTTGAAACAATATAATATTTCATTATTGCTTTTTTTTTTTTGTCCCTTATTGCTAGAGAACTCACCCTGAAAGAACACAGTCAGAGAAACTGCTTGCTGTAAAAGAGTTTGAATCACGTAAGTAAAAGAGGCTTGCAGGTAGATGGGGCAGTTATCTATATTCATGACTTGCTTCCCCCTAGCCCCTCTCCATCAAAACCTTTCAGAGCATCCCAGTCCTGTTGGAGGAAGGGAGTAAACAAAGAGAATTGTGGTTCCTTGGTTTTTTAAACTGCAGTGCTCTTCTTTCTTTCTTTTTTCCTTTCTCCCCTCCTCCTCAGTTGCTTGTGGGGGCTATGAAACGGGGTGAAAACCTAGACAGAATTAATTATGTAGCACACATCCATCTCGTGGGTACTGGTACTTTAGTGTCGTTTGAGAATTGTGATGTTGTAAAATTAAAATAGCTGGGTATTTGTTACTAGGAGGCATAAAATCAGAGACAGCACAGTTGCTTGATGATGACAGTGACTAAGGGGCTAATTGCAGTACCCTCTGGACTGTGCTTCAGTATCTGTCACTGCCAGTCAAACCTGACATGTTGTACATAATTCTATTGAAATTCCATGTCCTAAGTGCTCCAAAATAATCCAAGGAAGGAGATGAGGCAATGGCTTGCTTTTAACTGGAAGGCTCCTGCTTACGTCCAGTGAGGCAGAGTTAGAAGCTGAGCAAATAGGGGACTCGTAACCAGCCTGGCATAGCATTCACTGGTCTGTCATTTCTCTTTCTTGGTGCTGGGGATAATATACAAGGAGATAGTAGGTTTGTATATTCACATTTCCCACTCTGATGGCTTCCACAGCTCTTTGTAAAATGCTGAATAAATTCAGTCCTTCCTAGGACTTGAGGTAGCAAAGTAACCAAGCACAGCAACACTACAGTTTTAACTTGCTTCCTGAACAAAAGCTCCAGTCACAGCTCTTGGGACAACTGGGGAAATGAAGGGGGAAAATGCTGGCATTTGCCTTTGCGTAAGGCAAGGATGTTTTCCACAGGTAGGTTAGTAGGATTGAGGTTGAGGAGGATGGGTAAGTGCTGAAGTAATTTCTGTATCATTCTTCTGCACTGTAGCTTGTCTTCAATAATTTATTAATTTGGGAGCTAAAAGGGTGAAATGTTTTTTCTGTTGCAGTGTCCCCCTTGTTCTCTAGGAGCCCGTGGTTTTGTTAGTAAGAGCCTTGTTCCTCGGTCTTGTTGACTCTGCTCATCTCTTTCCACACCTTTGTCATGTTCAGCAGTTGCCTTACATGTTGAACACCCTGTGAGAAGAGGGAAAGGCACCTCACTGTCAGTTGGAAACTCAAAAATCCTTATATCTGATTTGTCCTAATTCTCATCAAATTGTCCCATTTCGTTTTCCTCTTTCTTTTTTGTGACTCTCCTGTCATTTACATCTGCTGCTATAAACCATTTCCCCCTTCCACTGTTGTACAGCCTTTTTGGTTTGTGCATGATTTTTCTCTCCACTATTATTTTGAATTGGAGAGAGAAAGCCGATGAGTTCCTGGCTCTCAGAGCAGGAGGGAGCTGAAGGGAGGGCATTAGGAAAACACTTCCCAACAGCCTGCTCTTCAGGAGAGAGAAGTGACCAGGAGTATATGGTTCATCGTGTACCTTGCATGGACCATGCAGGAAAAGGTTCAGTGGCACAGCTTCGGCTAGAACCTGTCATGGGCTTGAGTGTAAATCTGAGCAAACCCATAAGGAAATACACTTGGCAGGTGTGCCAGCACATTGATGTTCTTGCTGTCTCCTGTTATCCTCAGATATCTGCAGGTTAAGCATACCTTGATGGAGACATGGACATGGCCAGGCACTGGTTGTTACTTCCTGAAGCAGGTGCCTGCAGCAGGTCAGGAGGATTACACTCCTGGGCACCCTCATCCTTCTCTTGGTGCAAAGGGTGACCAGCCTCAGCATTGCTGTCAACCTTTGTTAGGTCCCTGTCACACATGGCCACAAATAGTGAGTTTCCCTGCTGGGAAAGACCACATCTTTGAAAATCAGGGATAAGCAGCCTTCTGGGCTGGATTGTACTGATAAATATTAGGTCTGTATGAGGAAGTTTCACTGTGTAAAGCATGTTTCAAGAAGCATGATGTTGACTGTGACTTCATATGGCTGTAGATGGGACTAGGTAGTTGATAAGATTGTGTTAGCTGAGGATAGGTACCCATAGTTGTTGGCCTGTTTGCTAGGGTTAACAAATACACTTTATAGACTGTAACCCTTCTCCCAGAGAAGGGAATGAATCTCCAATTACATGCTAATGTAAACGTGTTAGAAAATGCTTTGTAATCCTGCATGCTCTTGTAGTGCATGTGTGGCTTGGGCAGAAGCAGCATTACGTTTATGGAAGAGCAGATGCTTCTTGCAGTACTTCCAAGGAGCTGTTCCTTAAAGGGTTTCTGTTTAAGTCCAGGTTTGCTCTAACCTAAGTCTAGCTGTGGTTCATGGGGGAGTGTTCCTGTTACTGAAATGGAATATATTCTTTGTCCACAGACCTTGACAAACTAGACACTGAAAAGAGAGAGCTGATTCAGAACGACATTGCTGCTCTTCATCACTTTTACTCAAAGCACTTGGAGTACCCTGACAATGCTGCCCTTGTAGTTCTCTTTGCACAAGTAAGTTGGCTAGAACACAGCCTGCTTAGGTGGATGGTGCTGTAGGAGTTTAGCCTTTGTGAAAGGGAAGAAGCATTAACTGCAATGGAAGTGGTAGCTCTTCACTTATCGTAGAGCTGAGTGTGCTTGATAGAGAAGATTCACTTCCTTGAGGACAAGTGGCTGGACGTGTCCCATTTCAGTAGGATAGAGACTCTTGTCTGTAAGCTTTCTGTGAGGTGCTTCTCAGACACTGAAGAAAAGGTGGAAACAGCCTGTATTAGACCCTGTCAAAGTTGGGCTTCTTGTATTCCAAGGATAGTGCAGCTGTTGTTCCACTTACACAGAAGGCTGCTGGTCTGAGACCCTGCAGGAGCAAAATCCTTCATTCAGGCTTCAGACTTGAAATCCTTGTGGGTTGGGTCATCCTTGTGTTTGACCTTCCCAGGGAGTAAACTTCAGAGAAGTGGAAAGAGCAGTCTGAAACTTTGATCTGGTGTGTGGCTTTTAAATGCAGTCACGTAGTTTGGTCATCTGGAGAGATGAAGGAAGGGCAAGGTGTCTTGTTAGATAGCTTCTGAGATGTGTCATCTCTTTTTTGTGGGTTTTTTTTTTCCTCTCCTGCTTTTCATATGCATCTAAATTGAATGTATTGTAGTGGATGGAGTGGCTCACCAGTGGAATACCGAAAGATCCATTTTCTTTCTTCTGGTACTTCAAAATAAGTTAGTTTTTAACTTCAGCATCTGAGTAAAAAGTTTATTTTTGTTTGAGATGGGGCAAGTGTGGAGTGCTGTGATGAAAGCTGAGGTGGCAGTACCCTGGCACAGTTACCATTTCCTTAATACAGAGGTACTGTTATTCTGCGGGGGAATGTTTCTTTATCATGTTTGGCATCTGCTCGTCATCCATTGTGTTGTTTCTATTGGTATTTTTCCTTTCAATGAAAAGTTCTTTCTGTTGTGAAGACTTCACAATTTATATTCGTCAGTGGGATGCTTTAAATACATCAGTACATCCGATTCCTTGGGGTGTTTCTGAATGCTTTTGTTAGAATATAGCCAGAATCCCCAAAGGTCACATTATCTTGGGCTATGACTTGCACTTCACCTCTTGTCCTTCACCAGCTCCACCAGATCGTGGTACTTGAACTGGCTTTTGTCAACTGCTGACTTCCAGACGTGCCATTTCATCCAGTCTTCTCTGGAGATTTAATATCTGGTTTAATGTCACCCTTAGTTGTCACCTTAAGCTCATCCTGATCATCTGCTACTGTGGATGTTAGAGATTTCAGCTCAAGAGATGGTAAAGGTCACTCAGATGCTCCTCAGAAGTGTTTTTGGGGCACAGTCTTTTGAGGTTTTAGCCCCAGCATAAATCTTCCTAGAAGAAAGGGAGGAGTGTTTGTACAAGAATTGGTGAACTTGACCTAAAGCCAATAGTGTGGATATGTAGCTGCTCCTTTGTTTTGCTTCAACGCTTCCTCTGGCCTCATGTTGTGTACCTTGCTGCTCCATTTGGTGTTGCTTCTCCCTGTGGGTCAGGGCAGTCATTTGGGACTTAGATACCTCTGACTGCTTCCTCACTGCTTTTTGTGGGCTTTGTGTGATATTTTGTACTCAACACAGCTAAGGTATAATCAGTCCTGAGTGGAGCAAAGGACCCCAGGTGCTGGTATCAGTCTCTCTTTTGCAGCTGTAGAACATAGCTCTCGAGACTGGCGTTCTTCCTTCTCAGCCTTACCTTGTCATACTCTTCAGACAGCTTCCCTCTTGTCTCAGGCTCCCAAACTCATCCTTTCCTAGAAGACCTTGCAGAATTTCATGCCTCTGTTTGCACATTCTCTTTTCCACCACTGGGAACAGCTTCAAGCTCTACTGTTGTGTCTTTGCTCCCTCTGCGTTGCCCTTTTTAGTCATGCATTCATCAGGTGAAACCAGTGGTATCTCATCCCTTCTGTCATTTCCGATATGATGCATTCGAGAAGTGGGCTGTCTCTGGCTTAGTGGAGGGAGTTGATGGTAACTCACTACATCTTTTTAAGTACTTCCCTGTGATTCAGAACCATCAAGCTGTTCATTTCAGCCTTTGTAGCCTTATCACTTGCTCTTGATGTAATCTTTCCTTTCTGTTGTTTTTGTATTCAGCAGTTACTTTTTGGTTTAGGTTCAGGTATGTTCATGCATTGGCTAGAGCAGTAGCATGCCTGTCTTGAGAGACAGGGAGCCTTTGGATGCTACCTTGCTGAAAATAGCAGGATAAAGATCAAGCAAAGATAGGAAAGGTATTTGCGAGTGAATCAGAGAAACAGGACTCTTAGTTGTGAGCTCATCCTGAACACTTCATACCTCAGGAGTGGCTTTGGCTATCAGAAGTATTTGTGTATTTCTAAAATCCTTCTGAGCTGCATTCCAGCTTGCGGGATGTATCATTGCTGGTAGCATTTGTTGTCAACTCTTACCCGTCCAGAACGAATACTTACTCTATACTTGACTGACTGCTCCTGTGGCCATTGTAGCTTCAGTTGGATTTAGCCATGTGATAGTAGTAGTAGTTATTCTAGTGCTTTACTGGTGCTTCTGTGAATGTTTAGGTTGTAAGCCAATGTTGGTGTATGTGAAGAGGGTTCTCTTCATGTTGGGATGTGTGTGGCTCACTCTGAAAGTAGAATAAAGTGCTCAGTTGAGGTGCATGTTTGTCACTTAGTTGCACAAACAGTGTTAAACAAAGGTAGAACTCCTGTGTAATTCCCTTGAGTTTAGTGAAATAAAAGAAGGAGAAGGTTTTAAAACCTGATTGAATCTATCCTATGAAAAAGGATTTATAAACTAGCTCTTTTGGTCCTGGGTCTATTAAATTAGGAATACATTTCCTCTCATACTCTGTCCTTCTTCCGTCCCCTCCTATTCTGTGTCTTTACTAGGCTCAAGTCTTTCCCACTGCCTTTGTTGTTCTTTATATGTGCTTTAGCTGTAGCTGGTATGTGCAGTGCTTGATGACAGATGTCACTGTGGCAGGTCTCTGTACCATGTGCTCCATGAAGGCTATGGACTGCTCCAGTCCTTTATTTGTCATAGCCAAATGAAGTCGTTTTGCCCTGTCAGTGTCAGGCTTTCTCTCATGCAATGGCCTTGCTTTGTCTGACACTTTCAAGCCCCATTTCTTTTGGTGGACTTCCCAAGGAGCAACCCCCCAATACTATGTCCTGAATAGGTGTGAGTGTTGGGACTGTCAGTTATTTAGTGTCCTGCCCATTCCTTTGAATAGGGACTTTGCCTTTTTAAGATGTCATGTAGCTCCCTGTGAGTACTGGTGAGGTGGAAAGCAAACTGCAAGCAAATCACTGCAATTGACTTTGAAGTATGAGAATGTGACATGTGAGTGTGAAGTGCTTAGCAGACCAGAAGCTTATCTAGTCTCTTTCTCTTTTTCCTTAGGTTAACTGTAATGGCTTCACAATTGAAGACGAAGAACTCTCTCATTTGGGGTCAGCCATATTTCCTGAGTAGGTTGATGTTAATATTTTTGCAAGTTAAAATTAACTGATTTCAAAAATCCCAAAGATTCTTGCACATCTATGGAAGGAGATCTTTACTGAAAGAAATTGAATTAAACACCTAATTGTCTTGTTTTAAGTGTCTTTGATTATCAAATGAAATGTGGCCAAACGTTTGCCACAGGTTTGGTAGAATTGCACTTGTAATTTGTTTTGAAGCTTAGATATGAACTACAAGCAGGTTGGTAGGAAACACTTCCTTGGCTAGCAGGTTCTGGACAGGGACATCATGTAATGATCAAAGCAAAATGAAAGGAATTGCAGGTGACTTGCTCTATTCACAACCTTCTGTTTTGGCTGGGTATAATCCTTCACCTGGTGCTCTCTTAATGACATCTCTTCTACCTTTGTTCCTCAGCAGACAGTAAATCCCTTTCATAACTTCTATCAGCCTCCTTGTTGTGACAGTGGAAAAAATATGTGCACGTTTCTTAGCTTTACAAGGAAACTGCAGATGTTAAGTGTTAACTGCAGCTTGTGGCCTGGGGAGCGCAGCTCTCTTTTAAGGCTGAGGAGCATCTCTTGCATTTAAATGGGAGTGCCCTTTCCCCTTCACTTAGCCAAGAAGGACATTTTCCTCCCCTGTTCTTCGCAAACCCTGTACTGAAAATGTTATCACGAGAGCAAGAGACAGTTATGACTTTGCTAGAGAAAGAACTAAAATTATACATTTTATCTCAAATAATCAGCAAATGGCACTTTCTCCAAGCTTGGTAGTAAGGGGGAGTTGTGTTCCCGAGCAGTCCCAAGTTTTTCTGTAAGTTGTGTACTTGTATAAGAGAGATCTCTTCCTTCCCCACTTCAGAAATGGAGGCTGTTTACATTTTCATAGAAGCCTTAAGTTTTCATGTAGCACATGACTTCTATTTTCTTGTATTTGGTTGTTTCCTTTAGGTTAGGTTTGTTTCTCTTCCCTTCTCCTCTGAGGAAAACAGTCTCTCTATCAAGGGTACCTAAATAGGATGTAGATAGTTAAGCTATGTGAATGCCCCTGTTAGCTGTCCCATAGCACTATAAGAATGGGAAAAATAACTTGCCTGGGCCTGCAAGAACAGGTTTTAAAACCTGTAATGATTCATTAGCACAGCCATTCTCTATATCATTCCAATAAATAACACTACAACAGATTCTTACCAAGGTTACCTTCATGTTAAGCCTCAAAATACAAACAGCTTATGGAGGGAGACTGAGTCTTTCAGACTTATGTGTGAAGTGGTGCTTAGCTTTTTGCCTGTTGGTGGTGGGTGAAAAGGTTTACTTCTCTGCTTTTGCAGTGTTGCACTGATGAACCATAGCTGTTGCCCAAATGTGATTGTAACTTACAAGGGGACCTTGGCTGAAGTCAGAGCTGTTAAAGAGATTGAGCCTGGAGAGGAGGTAAATGCACTGTGTTTGAATGTACTCGGTATGCATGCATCCTAAAAGTAGGGTCCATTCTGCAGTTCAGGATTCATTTCAATTCATTTAATCATAGGGAGGAGGGATCTTGTTTCTCAGAGAAGTGCAAGATGTTGCTATGGAAGGTTGGGGTGGCTCTGGAGGGATTCTTGGAGGCAGTGTCCTCTTTTGTGTTAGAACAAGGGAAGGGCACCTGCAGCAGTCACTGTGTGTCTGCCAGCTCTGGCTCACTTTACCCAGCTGTCAAATGAGGCTGAGTTTACTGATGTTTGGCTGTTGCTTTGAAATTCCAAGATCAAAGCAAATTATTACCGCTGTAATAGTTCCCAGTATAATAGTAACGCGTTAGAGCTGAAGCCAGAATAAACAAGGTAAATGGGTACAGATAAGTCCTCTGACTTCTGTTTGGACACAGCATCCACAAAACATGGGACTTGGTCGTGTCACCTCAGCAGTGTTGGTTGGGAAGTCCCAGGAGCACAGGAGTGTGGTTTTAGGTGAAGCCTGAGCAGTGGTGGCTGAAATTCGGGGCAATTGAGTAAGGCTCTGGGTTTACCTCGAAACTTTCTCAATCAAATAATGAACTTGGCAGGGCTGCTGTTTGCTTTGAGAAGAGAAGCAAAAAGATTGGAACATCCTCCTCAAGTCTCTTTAACGTATCTGCAGGGGATGGAGATGCGGAACGTTCTCTCCGTGGATGGAGTTTGCGTACAGTTTCAATGGCTCATTAGTTAATTTAGGCGAGGTTAATGCTGCTCAGAATAAGTTCAGATTTGATTTTGAGAACTCCTACTGCTTCTGAAGTGTGTGATGGCAAACTTCGAGGCTCAGTGCGGTCTTACAGCCTGTGTCTCCATCTTCAGGCTCAGTGCAGTCATTGCACCGCAACGTTTTTAACGTGTCTGGTGTAAATGCGGTCCCAGCCTTTTGCGTGCTTTGAAAATAGGGGAGGGAGGAATGTGACGGAAAGTGTGAGACCCCACAGAAGAAGAAGATGTACTGTATGAAATGACATCTACATTTGACTTTAAAGAAGAAAGAAACCCGAAGCATAAAGACTGAGCAAAACGTTTCAAATAGCTAGAAATAAGGAAATGGAGCTTAAAGCTGTTCCTCTGTCTGCGAAAGGATCAACTGCGCTGTGCATGCCATGTTTCTTGGGGGAGATCTCACTTTAAAAATAGAGCATTAAAGCTAGTTGCAGGGGTTCTTTTCTGAAGACCATTGAAGTAGAGGAAAACTTAAGAATAGCGTGTATGAAGGGCTTTTAAAATGTTCAAAAGCAGGTTTTCTTTGCTTTAAAATATTGCTGCTGAAGTAAATCTGATATTCATTCTCCTAGAACTGGAGCACCGGGCCTCTCTTCTGAGATCTAAAGGTCTTGTCCTAAGTTTCTAAAGCTGCTAGCGACTGCTGTTGCCCCAATTTTTGTAGGTTTTCAGAAAGAAAAATCTGAGATTCCAGCCTCCAAAAAAACCAGGCCCCTGGGAGTTATCCTAAGCAGGATACCTGAAATCATTATTTCACTTCTGAAACGTAGGCATTGCTTTGTAGTCTGACAGGAGCTTGAGATTTATGCTGTGGTAGTTTCCTTATCCACACCTGAATCTTGCTGTCCTGGGTTTAAGCCAGGGTAATATTTGAGGGAAATTCCATAATGAATAGGAAAGGAAACACTTCTCTGGGAGACTGCAAACTGCAAGTCCTGGTGCTGCCCAGAGGCTTGGAATGGGAGGGGAACAGGTGATGTGGCTGCAGGGATCCACAGGTTGCATGAATACGTCGTTGTTGTACTGCATATACCAGAGACAGTAGTGATAAACATGTATAGTTATACTGCTTTTCACTGATTGCTGTGTTTTTACCATACAGGTTTTCACCAGCTATATTGATCTCTTGTATCCCACAGAAGACAGAAATAACCGGCTAAGAGACTCCTATTTCTTTGACTGTGATTGCAAAGAGTGTGTTACCAAAGAAAAGGTGAAAAAATTGGTGTGAAATGCGCTTCCGACAGCAAGGCACCTTCTTTAGTTACGTTTTGGAAAGCAGGATAAAGGGGGTGGGCTGGTTTTGTTCTTCTGTCCACAAGACTTTCTGATACTCATTCTTTCCACTGTAATCATGACAGGTCAGAAAATGTCTTGGTAGAAGCCAATTTAAAGTTGAGCTACAAAGCAAAGATGAAAACTCTGTTAAAAGTAGATAACTGCACTGTGTCTGTGCTACCTGACCAAAAGAATTTAGCTCAGAACTGCATGTTTTGTAACTGCATGTTTTCTATCAGCTCCCAGTGAGTAATTCTTGCTCGGAGCATTTCTGGGGTAGAGTCCTGCTGCAGTTCCTGGTTAGGACATCTCAGTCAATTCTAGGTGACGTAGTGTGACATTGCTGGATGGCTTGGAGACCAAAAAGAATCCTGCAGTGGCATTAGAACAGTCTTCTCATGGACAGGGTGGCCCCTTGTGACATGCAGGCTAGATTGTGTTCATTAGACATCACCTGGTGCCCTCAAAGGACAAAGGCAGACATTTCAAACAGTGTTCCTTAAAGCAAGGCATTTGTTATTTTGAAGAAAAGCACTTATGGGGGGACAAAATAAGGTACCCAAATCCAACAGATACGGAAACAAGTGTACCTGTGCAGCCATTTTGACCTCCTTCACTGGAGGCCTGAGGAGAACTAAGCTTTGTGGAGCTTATCTGTTGTTCCAGCCAGGATCAGTGTGGTTGGCATCATCTGATCCTTAAATTCCAGATATTTCTCCCCCTGTTTTCACAAAGGTGTCTTTTTAAGAGCTGCTTCCCAAATAAACACACAATCCTCTCCTTCCTTTAAGTGGAAGCATCTTCTGTAACTCTTTGCAAACAGTACCCAATGTTCTTGTTTGAGGCTGTTCTGTTGATACTGGAGTTGTGTTTCTCCCCACAGTTACTTTGCTAATTTTGCCACTGAGTTTAATGAAGCGAGCCTTTCAGCTGTGATTTCCAATGATGTGTTACTCTTGGGATCACTTGTCATTCAGCATTCTTCAGCTCCAGAAAGAGTCCCCTATAGCCCTCTCAGCTGAAAGATGAAATCATAGAATAGTTCGGGTTGGAAAGGCCCTTAAGATCATCCAGTTCCAACCAGGGACACCTCACACTAAACCATGCCACCCAAGGCTTTGTCCAACCTGGCCTTGAACACTGCCAGGGAAAGGAAAAATGCATCTAGCAACAGTGTGAGGCTTAAACAGCAAAAGGTGGTCTCCAGATTGCAGTTTACTCTTCTTGGAGTGTAGTAAATTAGAAAGATAAGAGTAAGTGGAGCTGTCCAGCAGAAAAATCTGTGTAAATGTGTGTGTAGATAGGAAGATCTGTGTTTAATATCATCTCATTTTCAAATGTGCTGTCACTTGGTGCTAGGCCCAAAGTACTTGGGCTTTTCTGGTCTTAGAACTAAATCAGTTTTAATCCCTAATCTCTTGTAAGCGGTGAAATTTCCAATGAAAAACTGTTTTCATCACAAAACTGAAAAGCTCTTGGATCTTTCAAAAGAAAGGGACTTCATGGAAGTAGAGGATGGCAGATGAACTGGAAGGCATAGAGAATTCCAGGTTTCCTAGTCAAGGCTTTAGAGGAAAATTGCAGGTGCACATTCTACCTTTGTTTTTAAATTCTTTGACGAGCTTAAGTCCCCATCTGTGTCTTTATTAGAGTAATTTTGTGTAGCAGGTGCACCTTTATTCGTAGGGCTTGGAACCTGCATTTATAATGTCTATTGTGTTTCCTTCAGGATAAAGATAAACTGGAAATCTGCAAGCTGAATGATCCTCCATCAGCAGAGACAGTGCAGGACATGATCAAATATGCCAGGAATGTGATTGAGGAATTCAGAAGAGCCAAACACTACAAATATATCCTTTGTCTCCCCTAAAAAGCTTACCTGCTGGATTACTCCTGACGTACCTGCAGGAGAAATGCTATAACCATTGGAAGTTAAACTTACCTCTGTCCTCCTTGTGTCTGAAAGGCTGACACAAGGTGTGGGATTGTGAGACCCTGTGTTTGGTCCTTCGTGTGTGGCTCTCAGTTTCTAAGAGTGCAGCATGTGGCTGTCTCCACACGGCAAGCCAGGGGCTGGAGTGAGTGTAGGTGTGTGCTGTGTTGCTCTACTGTCACAGTGCCCTGTTTTGAGGGAGAGGGAGCGTGTGAGGCTGTAGCTGTTGCTGGGGATCACAAGCCTAGCTGTTTTAAATGGTGTGGCAGACAAAAGTGTGAGATTCACTGGGCCAGAAGCAGACCAGGCTGTGTCATGCCTGATTCAGTACCTGCCGCATGGGGAGTTTCACTCCCCCTTCTTCTGGCATACTGTTGGAGCAGTGGTGATCCAGGAAAGCTGCTTTTTGTTGTTGCTTTTTAAATTGAAAGCTAGTTTTGTAGAATATCTGAGTAGGAGGGGAACAAACTCATGAGCAGAATACCTCTGAGTACAGAATTATCCCTCAGAGTAGCTCTGGGGTTGTATCATAGATGATTTGATGCCATTTGAAAGAAAAGATGACTTCTGAGAACCATTGTGAACAAGGTCAAGTCTGTGCTTCTTTGACATTACCAGGTAGTCTTCTAGTGAGAAGCCATCTATTTATTGGGTTCCTTGACTTCATACCTCCTAGTGAATTACTGGAGATCTGTGAACTCAGCCTGGACAAGATGGGTGCAGTGTTTGAGAACAGTAACGTTTATATATTACATATGATGTACCAGGCCATGGGTGTGTGTCTCTACGTGCAGGACTGGGAAGGTGCGCTGCGTTATGGGCAAAAAATTATCAGGCCATACAGGTAAATATGAGACTCTTTATTGGTTTTAGTGCTCTAATTCAGTAATCGGAATGATTGAGAAAAGTTTGGGCAGACCTCACTTCTTTCAGTGTGTGTTATATAAACATGCCACCCATGCCATTACTGCTTGGAAGGGAATGTGTAATGCTGGGGTAGATGTTGTTTCTGTCAAAAAGTGATCTGCAAGATGTAGCAGAAGGTGACTGAGAGCCTTGCTTTGTGTTCTCAAAATAAGTCTGTACCACCTTAGAGACTGTGCTAGTTCTGCTTAGCTAGATTGTGGGGGTTTTAATATGCTAATACTTCACTAAAGCAGAGCTTCAGATTGCATCATGTGATGGAGGCAAAGCTGTTGCTGTGCCTCCAGCCCTCTCCCGGTCCTTCCCCTTTACCAACATCCCAAGGCTGGGGTTGAGCAGCAGAGGAGGGGGCCTTGAGTGCCCTGAGGTCCCTAAGCTCCACTGCCCTGGAGCTGGAGGTGTGGGAGATGCACAGGCTAGAGGCCCATGTGGGGTAAGGCAGCACACAGCCCCTGCAGGGAGAAATCCGTCCCCTCTCCAATTGCTCCTCCTGTGTTCTTAACAGTAGTGATATCCTTCATCAGAGCTAGCCAGTTACGCACTGGATCTGATCCTACCATAAATCTCCCAAGCAGATTCTCATCTTGAGACATGGTTTTCTTGCCAGCTGGGGGGAGTGCAAGTAAAGCTCTCACTCTGGAGCAGATGCCAGCATAAAGTCACAGATCACTTGGCAGAGAACAGTGATACAAACAAGGAGCCAACATTCCCCCTCCTGGGGGTGCAGTACTATTTATCTTCCCTGGGACTTGCTCAGCTCCTCTGGCTCAGAGCCTGGCATTCCAGGTCAGCTCTGCTGAGCTGGACGCTGCTAGCTCAGTGTGAGTACAGGGTGGTGTGTGTGCTGTAGTGCTGCTGAGGGCCCCTTGCCTTACTTTAAAGAGCAACTCTTTTGTGGAATAGGCAGAGTTACTTCTGTGGCTCCAAAACCTCCAAACAGTGCAGCCTCTTTCTGTAGCTGGCTAGATTAAAACTAGTGGCAGAAAGTCATTGCCATCTGACAGCTGTTCAGAGGCATATGGCAGTTCCAGTTTGATTCCCAATGGACAAGCGTCTCTATCCCAGGCACAACTGGCGCTGGCTCCTGGCAGTCACAGCAGGGGGATGAGCAGAGAATGGGCAGGGGCAATGAGAGGCAGCTTCTCACCCCCTGAGAGGGATACAGGGGCTGGGGAAATGCAATGAAACTGCCAGGTTTGATCAAGCTGAACCCCTTTCTCTCTTGCAGTAAACATTATCCCCCCTACTCACTGAATGTTGCTTCCATGTGGCTGAAGTTGGGGAGACTCTACATGACACTGGAGAACAGAGCAGCTGGAGTTAAAGCCCTGAAGAAGGTATTTCTTTCCAGGTTTCTTCATTAATAGTGCCAGTTCAGGCATGGGGTCACTGAAAACACTACTGCTGCTCTGTCAGCAGGCCTGGCTTGGTAGGAAATGCACCATGTGTTAATAATGTATTTGGTTACTGGATTTTGGGCTCATCTCTCCTTTCGGAAAGATGCAGTGTTGGCCTGTTGTTGCATGCAAGGGGTCTTGCCTTGTTATGGTAGACTTCTGCAGCAGCTGGAGTCATATATATGCTTAAACATTTGCTATATGTTCTTCCCTGAGCTAGAGCTGTGTTCCTGTAAATGGAGAACTCCAGTTTCTTACTTGCTAGGTAAGGACAGAGGAAAATGCTTGGCTCTTAGAAAAGGCACATAGTGTTTGCCTGAAGCCTGTGGTTTCTCTGCCCAGTTAAACTATATCCTAGCTAAACCAGGCATGCTTTTGGTGGTTATTTGTTCTGGAGCAAATTGATTTTTAAATAGCTGAAGGGAATTCAATGCATCTGGTAATGCTGAAGTTGGCATATACAGAATTTTGGTTTATGTTTTGATTCATCCCTTTTTATTAGTTGATTCCCTTATTCTTTTTCTCCTTTTTTTTTTTTATTAGGCTGTACCATGCTTCTTGACTCCCTTCCCCTGTTGTTGTTGGACAGAAGCTTATGGTCATTTCTTAGGCCTCAGTGACTACTGTAGCATATAATGACTTGGTGTGGAATGGCACCATAGTTGGGTTTTTAATTCCTTTTGAGATGCTGGCAAATTTTTAGCCAGCAATAACAGAGCTGTGCAGCCATGGTGAAAGATACTACACAAATACATACTCTAAAGCTTAACTGTTGCCTAGTTTAAACTTAACATAGGTTTTCCTTCACTGTGGTGTTAAAGCTTTGCCTAAACCTGGGAGTTGTGCCAGTAGGAACAGGGGCTGGGGGCTGGGACTTGTAGGTAGGTTTGTTGGCATAGTTCACTTCCTAACACAAATGTTTTCTAATGACTCACTTCCAAAAGCTGCCTACGGGAACTGCCCAAAGTTATCCCAGCCCCTGCTGTTTGGGATTTAGTGAGAAAACAAACCCATTGTTCTCTCTGTTTGCAATCAGCTCCTCCAGAAGGCCCTCCTCCTTCCTTCTTTGGGGTCAGTTCTCACTGCTCCTGAGGTGGAACCGAAGCCTCTTATTGCATTAAATAGAAGAGCAAAATCCCATCAGTTTCCTGAGGAGAAAATGACTGTGTGCTCTGAGGGCTGGAATGCCACCATTCCTTGCTTGATCTTAGCACGGTGGGCTTTAAATGTTCTCAGACTTACTCTGAACTTGTTTCTTTCAGTCTTACCTACTGCTGCCTTTTATTACAGCTCTCTGGGACCACTGATACCCACTTGAGAAAAGGGTATCTTGCTTCTGCACCCACTCCACAGTTCACGGTGAAGAGTGGCAGGGAAGTGCATGTCAGTGGGTTTGGCTGCCTGAAATGTTGGCTCTTGGGAGCAGAGCAAGGATGGGCACAGCAGCCTCTGGCCAAACCTGGCAAGACTCTGGTTTTGCCTCAGTGGTTGCCTGAGCCATTGCTTCCTTTGGGAACCGCTGGAACTGATGGAGGGCTCCCAAAAGCAAGTCTAGATTGCCTTAATGTGACTTCTGCAGTGGGCCTGTCCTGTCAGCTGAAGGATAAACTGGTAGGAACAAAGCTGGGGCCGATAGTGGTTAAGCCAAGTCCTCTGCCAGAACATCACCCACCCCACTCGCAGTTTTCTGTCCTAGAGCTGGTTGCATTCAAAGTAGTTTTGTCAGGAATATCATTTTGAAAGGTGCTTTGGGACCCTGCAAGATGAAAGATGTGTTCTCTGAATGGAAAACCTTTATTACTTAGTTTTGAATTCCATTTTATTTCCTACTGCGTTTATGACTACAAGGGGACAAAAAGTAGCCAGAGGTGTCAGACTGTTTCAAACCTCTAAAGTGAGTATTTATAGCCTGGTGTTATATAGGAATCAATTGTGTGAATGGTTTTTTCTTTTCATAGGCAATTGCTATCATGGAAGTAGCACACGGGAAGGATCATCCATACATTTCAGAGATCAAAAAGGAATTAGAGGACCACTGAGCCTTTGAATCTATGCAATCCTTCAAACCTTTAGTTAAAAGCCTTGTTACGGAAGCCTTCAGGAGCGCTTTGAAATGCGGTAGAGTATGAACACAGTTCTGGCCTATAATTGGAATGACAAACACACTTAGGCTTGGCAAAATGTTCCCAGCTTCCACACATCTACGATTGCCTTTTTTCCCCCTTTTTGTTTTTTTTTTTTTTTAAGGATGCATCCATTGTTTTTCAAAGTTTATTCC
>NDXB01013737.1:41485-57546 GCA_002631895.1 Agapornis roseicollis
TTTTTTTTTTTTTTTAAGGATGCATCCATAGTTTCTCAAAGGTGATGCCTTTTGACAGCTCATGTGCAAAAGTGGCCATTTTTTTCTCTGTGGATTTTAATGTGTATCTTATTTAAGTAAATAAAGTCATCTTCACTCTCCTTGGGTGCAGTGGTTTTGTGACATCCACTTTTGCCTAAGCTGTTTCATTTAATCTAACTGGCAAAAGCTGCACTTTTTCAGTTGTGGTTTAGCATCCACATCCTCTTTTCACTAATCATTTTTGTTTGCAGCATCAGTCCAAGGGGATTCATCACTGCAAGGCCCTGCAGCTCAGTGTGGCCTGTACAGGGGATGTTGGTGCCTACAGCAGAGCAGGAAGGCTTGCACAAGGCAGGAATGATGCAACTTATGGCTTTTCAACCCTCTTTACAAGTTAAAGTGAATTCAGTGCAGAGGAGAGCTCATGTTTCCTTATAGCCATACCTTTGCCTCCAGTGAAGTAGAACTATTCTTCTCATATGTTAGAAATTACTTTTTCCCCTTCATAAAATCATAGAATCACAGAATGGTTTGGGTTGGAAAGTACTGGAATCATCCGGTTCCAACTCCCTGCCATGGGCAGGGATGCCTCACACTAGACCATGTTGCTTAAGGCTCCATCCAGCCTGGCCTTGAACACTACCAGGGATGAATGGTGGGAGATTGCATTTAAGGCTGGGGGAGGGAAGAGGAAGCAAGAGTGTGGCTGAGTACTCCCAGCACCAAAGCTGAAATATGTTGCACAGTAAAACTACAGGAGCATTCTTTATGGTGTTCATAGCTTATAAAGTATGATGAGAGAAAGAGCACACCTCATCATCAAGAACTTCATCATATTTCCTTTCTTGTAAGTACTGCTCTGAAAACAAAATTGCTAGAGAACAAGCTTTCATTTTGCTGAAAGCTTTCATTGCTCCCTTGGCCAGCAGTTGTTGCTGGAGTGCATAAAACTGCACCAGATCTTATGATTCCAGGAAGTCAAGGAAGAAGGCACCAGCTATTTTTATCCTAACCTTATCTTGTCAAGTAAACCCTCATTCCAGGGAAGTAACACCTTCGCTTCAGTAAGCCTCTCCAGAGCCCAGACCATACCTCAACGCTGAAGAATCAGCTTAGCCAAGCAGGATCACCAGCAGGAGCCTTGCCCTTACAGGAGGTTCTTGAAACACCCTGGCTGTGCCTGTCAATTCAACGTGGGAAGCCAACACAAGCACGGTAGGTGCAAGTACAAAACCTTAAGCTGTTACAGAAGAGAACACAGAGCACAAGCAAGGCTTTCCTTGAAAAAAAACCAGTTTATTGTATGCTGTGAATATGAAGGACAGCCTTACCAAAAAACCTTAGTGACTGGAGACATTCTCATAGTTGCCAAAGTACATCATAAACTATTTACACAAAGGCAGTTAAAAGGGTAAAAAATTACTGCAGTCAATTAATGCTGAAGAGAACTTTATAAAAAGAGAAGGAAGAGAAACAGTGCAAAAATACTGTCAAAAGTAATCAGTTCTATACACAAGATAAAACTGACAAGCATAAGCTTATGGACTGATATGAATAATACATTAGAATATAAAATAGCATGCATAGATTTATTTTAAAGGCTTTCAATAGCATAGAATAGTTCTGCCATTCCAGCCCTGACAGGAGGGAGTGGGGGGGCAGGAAGGGCACATAACTGCTGTCTCATGTCTCTACAAAAGGTGTACCTACAACATGGTGGTAAGACTGAGCTCACTGTTCTGTGCTGAACTGTCACATACACAGTTCCAGAACAAATAAATGAGGAAGCATCAAAATACTGAACTAAAACAGGGCAGTAAAATCCAGTGACATAAAACTTACTTAAACGTGTTATGATCATTTAACATGTCCCACACAATTATATATGGGGATATTACAGTCATTTGCATGTGTAAACTTCTCTCCTGTGTAAAATTGCCCAAGAAAGGTACTTTACTAGTAAGGAAAATGTGGTTTCCATATGGTGCAGTTGCAATGGGATGAACATCCTGTTAACTGTTCTGGCACTAAAGATTTGGTTTCTGTCAAAGACCAACTAGCAGCAAGAAAATAACCTGAACTAGCACAAAAAGAAAGTTCTTAGACACTTAATGCATGATTAAGTTGTGGAACTCACCAACGCAGGACATCCTGAAGGCCAGAGGAAGAAATGGGTTCTAGAGAAGAGGTTTCATGGGAGATGGCTCCATCAGCAGTTGCTAAACACAGTAAGTAGGATTCAACTTTGGCCTCAGGAAGGCCCTGCAGGACTGGCTGCCAGGTCTGCTGAAGGGGTTGAGCACCCTCTTCTAGACATATTTCCTCCTTAAGTGTCAGCTACCAGCCACTGTCCAAGAAAGCAAGGAACCCTTCGTGTCCTACTCCTGCCTGTCTCATCAGGGAACCGTGCCCCTGGAATACCTGGAGCAGAGTGTCTTAACCCAGGTGATTTGGCAGAGTAAAACTATCAAACATTGCATGTTTCAAGGATCAGAAGTATTAGCCTTGCCCTCACTGTTCAAGAGCAGCTTTCACTGAAGAATCCCAGCACTACTTCACCACTGCCTTCCAGTTCACCCTCCAAAAGCAAAGCCCTGCTGTTGTAGCATGTGGGAAACGCTCAGTGAAGACACACATAAGGGACAGGCAATGGAACCACAAAGGAAACACACTGGCCAAAACCTGCTGAGAGCAGTGGAACTGCAATCTGAGGTACTCTAAAGATTTGAACACTGCTACTTTTGACCTGTGCACTACGTTTCACAATCTAACAGCATCTAAGAGCAGCCAGCTGTTCCCTTCCCCAAATCACAGTCTCTGCAAGCCAAGCCACACAGCTGCCTGCGCAGTGTCCTCCTCTTCTCAAACCTCACATGGCATCCGTACATCACACAGCACCAGATTCTACAAGAAAACTTTTCTAGAAGGCTGAGAACAAGCTGAGGACAATTGCCTGCGGCATTTTGGACTTGAAACCTCTCTCTTGTTGGCACCAAGCCTCATATGACTTGGACTATACATCAGCAGATTTGGCACTTTGTTTCTAGAGGGGTGTGAGGCAGTTTTCATGCAGTGATTCCCTTTCAGGTTCAGTTCTGTATTGCATGCACTCTGGATGTAAAGTGTTCTTTCCTACAAAGACAAGCAGCAAAATGTAAACCTCCTCTCTCTCAGTGATGCCCAGGAGCTGCCACAGTAGGTATCATCCACACTGATGCTTCCACTTTCTGAGCACATGGATCACAACCTGTAAGTGAGACTGACAACAGCCAATGCAATCATCATCTCCCAGGAGACCATCAGGTGTTGAGAATGCAGCACAGTCAGTAGCTGCTGAATTTTCTCCATGGATTTGTGTGCATATATCCATGTATGAGATTGCCCATCAGCGTTTACTTTAGAGTGGCTTCTGGGCTACAGAGGCAGCAGATACTGGATGAAAAAAGTAATGTATTTGTTTGGAATGATGATCTCTCTTAGAGCACCAAGACTTACTTGCTTTTTACCAAGTGATGGTTTGCCATTTGCATTTCTGTCTGCTTACAAGAAAGTAATTAAAAATAAAGCTATTGAAATCATGCAAATATTAGTTATTAGTATTTGGAATGAGGCAACTGTTTTAAATAAGTGGAACAGAAATGCCCTTCTTATAAAGGATTGCATTAGCAATAGGTTGAATAAAGCCTCACAGATGTGTCTCCTGCCAGCTGAAACCAGTTCAGGGAAAAGGTATTTCCAACAAAGACTGAGCAGTTAGGGTCCCTATCATCTATCTAGAAGGTGGCTTGTGGGAACAAGCTTCATCCTCTGTTAGTTAACCCAGGACCTGAAGTGCCAAAGCAGGTCTGTGGAGGAGCTCATGTCCACCATCCTCACAACTCAGCTGTCATCTCTCCCTATCCCTGAGCAGACAATGTCAGGCATGAAATGCTCAGACCGAAATTAACCGAAGACTGGAGGCCAGCAACTTCAATACTATCATGGGTGAAAACTTACTTAAAGAAAAGGTAGGTTAAGGACAGGTGAAGAGTGCACAAAAAGGAAACACACATAATGGATTCCCAAGTCAGACTTACTCATCCATTCCAAGAGTCAGGGAGCATTGAACACGAACATGGGTGCCAACCACTTGTGTCAAACTTCTTAAGGAGAGGCTCCATTTATTGACCGTGGATGCATCTTTGTGGGATTTTCAATCCAGACTTTCCTCCAAATGGATGAAACTGGTCACTTGTCTCTTGGAACCTGTCATGCTTTGATGTCAAAGCCATGCAACACAACATACAGCAACTCCAGACTGTTCTTTTCTACTTATGGACTCCACTGTTTAAGTCTGTGGGACAGAAACTAAACCATACTGTTGCTTTAAGTCTCATGCATTCATTCCTGCTATGACTAATAAAATTGGATGCAAAATGCATTTTCCTGTCACTCCCTACAGGTTAGGAAATACTGCCCGAGCAATTTCAGTGTGATAAAACTACAACAGGTTCAAAGGCAGCAGGTTCAGTTTTTCCCCTACAAAAGCGTATCACATTTCAATCATAAAGCATCGGCACGCTGAGGTTTGGTTGCAAGCTGGGGTGGAAAGGAGCCTCTGAAGACGTGCACCAGCCCAATTCATTTATGGTATTAGCAGATCCAGTCAAGATAAAATCTAGCTGGAAAATATACACTGAAGTCAGATGAAAGGAAAAGTTTAAAATTACCATTCTTTGACAATGAAAAGGAAAAAGTGAGTCACATTGGCCTCTATCTACCAGAGCAGGCACAGCAGGAGGCGAGTGGGAATGACTGTTTACGCCATGGCCACTGGCTTGGCTCATTAATAGGCACTGATTTAATATGGAAAGGATTTTTGGTGCCATTTTGTAATTAATATTTTTCCTCAGACACCTATGATGCGTCTTTGCATAAAAGCCATTTGCTTAATCTTCTTCCTCTCAATCACAGCTCTGCGTTTTCTTATGCAATAAGTGCTCACTGTAGAAACAGAAGTAGACGCTTCAGCCAAGAGCAGCTGAATAATAAGACACAGGGACAGTTTCTTTTCCCTCCCTTCTCACATCCAAGTGGAGCAATGGGACTTGACAGCCCCGAGTTCAAACTTAATTCATCATTAGGAAATTATTCGGAAAGTTCTAACGAGATAACTAATTTAATACGCTTTGCTTCAAGGTTTATTCCTTGGCCTCTTTCCCAGATAGAAAGCATCTCTCTGTAATCATGCAGATGCTGCTGCAAAGACTTTAAATGGTTGCTGCTAATTTAACAAGATCTGTGTTGGCATTGGCAGAAGGAATCAGAGGAAAACTGAAGTTGACTGCAAACTCAACTAAGCCCTAAAAGGAATATGGTCAAGATATCACAGCTGAATAACTCCTCACCATTTGCTGGTAGCTGGAAGCCTTCACCAATCCTCATCACCTCATTAGGCCTCTGTGGAAGAGTAGCAAATCAACACAGCACAGACACATTCTGATATTGAGCTTAACTTAAACTCCCACTGATTTTAGGCAGGGGCCAGTGTGTGGACCCTTTTAGTGCTGAAGTTGTCAGCTTAGGCCTTCAAACACTGACCGGGGGTTGGAGGAGGGAATGCAATGGAAAAGCAATAATAGCACTGAAAGATTTAATTTAATCTGAGAAAGGGATACCAAGAAAGGGAATTTCACCATGAAAGAGTAACTGCATCATGTGCCCTGAGAGGCTGCAACATCACCACCCTTTGCAGACCTCTGGAGCTGGCTGTGACACCTTGAAAGCCATTTAGTTAACTGTGGTGTGAGCAGGGCAGAGAGGGAGCAGAGACCTTGAGGGCTCCTCTCCAACCTGATCCATCCTCCAGCCATCCACCAGGACTGCCAAGTTGGAGCAGGCCTGGACTGCCCACAGGGAACAGGAGTCAGTGCGGGGAGGGGAGCAACCTCAGTGCAGGAACTTCCCATCTCTTACACCAGAAATAACAGTGTGGGAGACCCACCACGATTTGCTAAAGCTTTGGTTGGTTTGGTTTTAATTCTATTTTATCCCTTTTAATATCTTTTAAAAGTGCAGTTACTGTCACTGCTAACTAACTGTACATGAATGCCATGCACACGCTGCAACGTAATTCATAACGTGCTGTACCTCTGTGAAATGGACAGTTTGGAGAAAGGCATATGCACCAAGTCATACTAAGTAGCTGGCCAGTGCTGTGACAGAGGAGGACAGGTCTAACTGCTGACATACTTCTAGGACACAGAGGATTCTTCCTAGCTCTGTCACAGATTTCACTGTTGGGCTAGGGCAAGCCAGTTAAGGATCTGTGCCCTAGTTATGCAGTGGATGAGGTTTGTTTCCCTTTGCTTTTCTGGTTGTAAACTTCAGGCAAGGACCATTTCTCCTTTATGTTATTATACATAAACACATATCATCCTCGTAATCCTCACTGGAATCCTTGAACACTGCACCCAGATAAAATAGTAATAAATAGGAAGGAGAATCCGAAGTGACCCAGACAGAGAAGAGAGATGATCTGTGCAATTCAATACAGTAAATACCCTAACAAAGAGAGGTTGGCCGACACCAAAAGACAGACTGCTCCCTATGCTCAGAAACCACAAGAGAGTGATGGGGGAAGACTCCAGAGAGACTCTGAGCTAAAGCTCTCAAGGGTCACTGTTTGGAGATCTCAGATATGGAGGAAAGACCATAATGATGATTTAAAGTTCAAATGACTAGAAAGTAAATGATGACACTGATGAAGACAATAGTTTACACATGAATCTAAAGCAACTGGAGATGCCTAACTTGAATGAGATTCCTTTTCTACAAGAGCTGAGCCTCAAGGCAATAAAACTTTCAGTGTAATCCATGAGCAGGTGCTTGGTTTGAGGGTTTTTTCAGCTGCACTGGGTTGCAGTTCCTCTGTTTAACCCACAGCCCACCACAGTTACCAAGAAAGATTCATTCGCTGACCTCAGCCTGCTCCAGGCTACTGCCCTTCACCCTGCACTGCTTCAGCTCTTCTGAACCCCTTCAAGGACTGCAGACAGCAGCAAAGGCCTCATTTAAAAGATCCAGTGTTGCTTTTTGTCAAGGCCTAATCAAACACCATAATTCCTGTGGAATTTGGACAGTTTAGCACCCAAAGGCTCTGCCTTCACAATGTCCTGTGTTTGAGCCCTCTGTAATGTGCCCTGCTGTGCATGCGGAGGCTCAGGGCTCCATGCTCCAGGACTGTGTGCCCATAGCTTCCACTCAAACAGAGCTGTAGCTGTAGCAGGTCATGTTCTTACCATGGACACCACATATCTGGGTCCAGAAGGTTCTTACATGAGAAAAAGCCCACCTCCAAATAACTGTTCATTTCAGAAGCTGTGCAGGGAAATAAAAGCCAGCAAACTACCTTTACAAAGGATTGCTTTCCTTAGGGACACGTTACAATGCAGACCAGTTATGCGAATGTGGTTCAGTTTGAAGGTCGCTGTAAGTTTTACAAGTTATTAAAGTAATTCACAAGTTATTCCAAGAAAAATAAATTATATCTTGTATAAAATAATCCATGGGAGACGCTAGTAAAGAACAAACATTCCTTACTTTCAAGACAGCCTTAAGAAGTGCAGTACATGCACACAGCGTTGTCAAGGCAGTTCCTCTTGTTCGTCAGTAAGGTTCAGTCAGATCCACAAAGCTGGGTCTGGGATGCTTGGAAAGGTTAAATAAGTCTGGAGTTCTGCAGGAACTGGATGAGCACTTGGTAGACAAACTTGTACTGGGCTATGGTCTGGATCATGAACATCCTCTGCTCCCGCAGGTGTCTCAGCATCATGGGAACATCCACCTTCTGTAAAGCAAAGGAGAGAAAAAGGCATAAGGACGTAGGTTCATTAAATCAGTCATTGTCTTGAGTATCAGCTGCCTGACAGGGAAATGCACTGTGTTCATATAATGTAATGAATTATAACCAACTACAACTTTGTTACCAACTTCCATGTCAAGGAGTATCTACAGAACTGCACAGCCAATGCTTTCTGCACTAAAGCTTACATAAACTTCTGTACTGATGTAAATGGGCAGATGACCAGACTTGTCTTCCAGCTGTGTACCACTGATAACCTATCTGCTGCAGGTCATCAATTCAACACCTAATAAAGGACTGCTGCTCTAGGGAATGTTTTCTGCTTCAGCATATCTATTTTCAACTCAAGAAAATAATTTGGTATATTGTGTTATCTGAAGTTAATGGCTAGATATATCAGGAAGGTCTAGTCTAGAACTTGAAGATTAAATAACTACCACTGAGGGCATCCAAAAGCCCCATGGCCACTGGCATCCTGTGCTCTGATTCATGGTGAAACCTACTCGTAGAGGGAGGATCTGACAGCTTTTCAAATGGAAATCCTAAGAACAAAGGTTCCCTGTGCAGGCAAATACACCGACCCTTCCACCAAAAGACAAGAGGACTCACTGTCACCAGAAGATCCAGAAACTGACACCTCCCACAGCCAAGCCTTTGCCAGTACATAGAGGAAAGCAATCTGTCAAGTGAAACCCAGCATCTACAGTAAACGTCCTGCAGACTTCAGGCCAGCACTAGTCTGTTCCATCTACTGAACATCCACTAGCAGCTGGACACATTAAGGTGTTCTCCATGAAGGTCTCTTCCAGCTCAGTTTTAACCAAAGTTCACTCACATGCCCTGAAAATGTTCTGCAACAGGAATTAAATCACAGGAAGTGGGGACGCATCCGGAGATGCATGGTAAAGGGACATCTCTAACCCCACTGAGCACCCTGGGGCACCGGCACCCTGTAACAGTCTGAATTAATGACCCAATGGGCTGTGTGAAACAGAGGCCCATGAGCTAAAGCACTATAAAACACTGCAAATTTCATCAGGTGTTACTATCATATCGCCAGCATTTTGGGAGCAAAAACCCCTATGATGTTGTTGTGCTTTATCTGTTACAACAGGTACATGAGGAGCTATTCAGAAGTCATAGAGCCATGAAGCTGAGCCTCCCAGGCTCTGATTCAAAGAGCGTGGAGAATGACCCAAGATAAGGGATGTGGATTTTCTATGGCAGCAGTAAATGCAAGCACTAAGATGCACACCATTTTTGAGGAAACTCTTTAGCAGTTCAAGATATAAAACTGAAGGCCTGTTGCTCTATCAGGTAACACGAAGTGCACTTTGTAATGCCAGTTTGCCATTCCAGAAACACAGAGAGGAACTTAGCAAGTCTTTTGATTTGGCTGAGATAAGAAATGTTACAAGCACAATACCTGGACAAAGACAGAAACAAAGATCTCTGCTAATCCTTGGAGGGGCAATGAGCATGGGGCTGTTTCCATGCACGCTGCAAGTTTTTTGGCAAGGTAAGGCATATCCATTTCTCTCCATATATATAAAACTCAATCTCCTTTCCACATAAAAATGTCTTAACTCAGAAGCTATCACTTTCTGAAAACAAGGCTAAAGACTCTGCCATATATCCCAACAAGCTGTTACAAAAGAGCATCTCTAGAGAGTCAACAAGCATGAAGATTTGTGATGAGTAATGTCATGTTATTTTCAAACAGGAGCAAAGCAAGACAAGCTCTTTCCAGCTCACTCAGAGAAAGCCTCCCTGTGGTCTCAGATGCTTACGGAAGCCACACAGTCCTTGCAGAGCAGAGTCATATGGAACCTGATCTCACCTGAGCCACTGAAACAGAACTGCAGGCCAGCTTCGACCTGTGTATCACCTTCCTCTCTCAGCAGTTAGTGCTTGAAAGCTCCTTGGTTGTCAGCGAGCACACAGCGATCCCTGCACCTCCCCAAAAGGATGTGGCTTTGGCTTAGCTCAGAAATGAAAGAAAACTCCATCCTGCCTATTTGACCTCTGTTTGTAGTCAGCTCTACTCCAGGTGAGCAGAATCTTCACGCTCACTTTCATCACAACGTACATGTCAAAAAGAGGTGGCATTTGCCAAAAGAACAAGAAAAAAATGCTACTCATTTCTGACTCCCAAACTAAGGGATCTCCCCTTGAAAATCCACTGCAGCTGCAATCATGAGTTAATGTTCCAGTGCCAGGTCCAAGCTAGAACTAGGTAGAGCAGGATCTCAATTACTTTGTTGTTCTGCATGTCTACAGCAGTAAGGATGTAATGATGTGATATATTACTTACTATACAGCAAGCTACTGAAACTGTATCCCTGCAACAGATACACAGCTTTAGACTCAACCACCAACTGCACAGAAGCCACAGTGACTGAAGGCGTACAGAATTTGATTAAACGTGGCTTTTTACCTTAACCTGAAACCTCTGACTCAAAGAGGTCCAGCAATGCTGCAGACTTTCCAAGATGGTCTGTATCAGGATTGCCAACCTCCCTCCACCACTAATATGTGAACATTAACACATCTACTTCCTAGGACACTTCTGAGGAAATCAGCCAGTTCATAAGACCAAAGCATCTGAAGTAGTAAGCCATTCTATCTGAGAAAAACCCAACTCATTCCACTTCAGAATAAACTGCTGCCTGGAAAGGAACCCTCTGTGTGCACAGTGCAGTACCTGTCACAAGCTGACAACATACTGTTAATCTATTCTTCTAATTAGGTTTTAATAAGCAAAAAATATTAGCTTAGCACAATCTGGAGAAAAAAAGCCCTTAAGGAAAATCACCTTTAATGTTAATGATGATTTTCACCATTAATCAAGACAAAAGAATGCTTTAATTAAGGGACATCAGAGAAATCCCTTATTGAGCACTACCATCAGCTCCTAATGAAGTTGATGAGAATCCTTCTGAATGTCAGGGCTCACCTCCATGCCCAGATGTTGCAGCACTGCCTTTATCTTCACTTACTGCTCAACTATTCTTTGCCAAATAGGCAACTACCATAAACCACAGACAAACCGAGGTGGTCAGAACATGTTACACAACTTTTGGGGTGTGCTCGTTGTGCCTGCAGTCAGGTTACTGTAAGGCAGATGCAGCTACACTGGTGCTCACAAGCGGTTCAGGTATGGCTCTTGCAGCTATCCAGATTTCCTCTGGCATGCAGAAATGGCATGGCTGCTCTGTGAGCAACACAAGCAGTCACTTCCAGCTGCCACTGCGTAAGAAAAGGAGTCAGGCATGTTCAAGAGTCAGAGCTGTTGCCCCATGCAGGAGCAGTTCCTTGAGCAGCAGCCAGCACAGGAAGGGTGCAGGATTCCCAAAGCACATACCTATGGGTCCCTTCTGTCCAGCTCAGCTGCTCCTTCCCCTTTCCTCCCTCACCCCCAAATAAGAAGTTGAGGAAAACAAGTGTAAATGGCATCATAGATCTACAGGACAGCTTCATCTCTAGTGAGGCCCAAGCAGAGCTGGAGATGGTTCACAGCTGACCTGAGCACAGGATCTCTACAAGATCTTGCAGGGACAGAAGGATGAGCTTCTGGAGGCGGGGGGATAACACAGGAGAAAGCAAAAACTAATGTCTTGCATCAACTTTTTCCATGCACAGGAAGGCTCAAACCTGTAACTCCTCTGTGGTAACACTGAGATGGGAGCAGGCAAGCAGTTCAGGTGCATGTATCCAGTCTTCCCTGAATTTCAAGCAACAGCTCCAGCAGATGATTAACGGGAGGGGCAGATGACATGTGTCTGTCTGTTACTCTTGCTGCATTGTTATCTCTACAAGAGGTTCTGGTCTTTGAGCAGTTTAGAAATCCCCAGTCTCAATGGCTGTCACACTGAAAGTGTGGGGCACATCGTTATTCAAGGTGTGATGCTCTTCCTGGACAGTTCCCCAGTGACACAGGACACAGGTGAAAAGCAAGTTGCTACACATGGCTAACTCTGCTGGTGCTATTAACTCCAGACTGCATTACTAGTCCTGTAATATTGACTGCAGTGGCTAAAACCGTATTCCCCAACGTACACACTTGTTCCTTAAAACAGTTTTGTTCCAGGTGAGATTAGAGGCAATACAAGAGAGGAAGGAGTCCAAGGAGTGGGTTTAGAGAGCAAAAAGAATGAGTTAAAAGACCAAGGAAGTTGATACTACTCTCTAGACTCTCTCAGGTAGTCCTTGTGACACACTGTCCATAGGCTGTTCATTAAATACAGGTAGAAATTAGACTTGATTCTTAACAGAGAGAAGAAAGCCCTAATTTTGAATGGATTAAAATAACACTAATAACAAAACACATAACATCAACTCAGAAAACTACAAGTAACCTGCCACAGGAAACCTTTGCCTGTTGCATTTAAGGCCCTGGTGTCCCAGAGGCAGTAGAAAGCAAGCACTTCAATGCCTTTTAACCTCCCAAATGGTTAGCCAAGGAAGGAGCTCGGGGTTGGAGAAAGCAGCTGACTCACCTCATTGTGCTCCAAGCAGCCAACCATCAGCTCGGTGAGGATGACCACCCCGGTCCTGCCCACCCCAGCGCTGCAGTGCACCACGATGGGCGGGTTGCAGGGGTTGCTGCTGTCCAGCACGCTGTTGGTGTGGCGGCGCACCGACTGGATCTCCTCCAGGTAAGCTGCAAAGAGAAAATGCAGGCGGGGTTGCAGGCAGCTGTATGTCTACGTGTAAAAATGGGGAGGAAAACACAACATGGAGAAGCCATTCTTTGTCCAAGTGACAATAATTCACAGTTCTTACAACATACTGGTTGTTCTGGCCAGGATGCAGTGAGCAGCACTGGAGGCAGCAGATACCAGCTGGGTGCTAGCGATTACTTGGGAGTCTGCTCCTTTAAGTTAAAATAGTTCTTTTAAAATATTTAATTCTGTTTCCCACCCTGTAAATCTCCAAATCCCCAAAGCAGATGATTCTAGACATTACTTACAGCAATCCCCACCATTAACAGGCTGGGATCAAAACAACAGCTAAGTCCCACTGGAACTACTGCCTGTCAATGGCAGTATCAGATGGAAAGAGAACATCCATCTGCCCTGGTTCTCCCATCCTCCCTTCTAGAGTGAGACAGAATCTCACCCACCTCTCTGCCCTGGGTTCCCAGCCCTTCTGGGAGTTCATTGTCTGTTTCCCCTGAAGCCATTTCTAGAACAGTTGTTGTCTTGTTTATGGTGTGTTTATCTAACCAAGTGACACAGCTACCCTGACCTCTAAGCATCATTCCAGCACAGCCCAGATGCACAACAAAGATGATGGACCTCACCCAGAAACATAGATCCAGGTGCATAACTCAGACACCTCACCTCCCACCACCAGTCAGAGTGGGAAGTGAGGTGCGAGCTGAACTTTCCTGCCCTGACTCCTAGTGTCACGGCACTGCAGCCTGAGCAGTCCGTTTGACACAGGCAGCTGTGGCGAAGGCCTACCAACATCCAAAAAGCTGTGTTTCAATGCACACACTGAAATGGGACTGTATGTGGTGGCGAACAATGGGATGGAGGAAATGAGGACAGTCAGGTTCCAATTACTGTCACACCCAACCACAGCTACAGGGGTTGGCAGGAGAAATAAAGCATGAAACAAAACTAAGAACTGGACAATAGCTTTGCCTTAAAGCCAGATCCTGTGGCACTCCTTTGCCAAACCTGAAATGTCATTTTTATTTTCTGCCTTGGTGACAGAACTGGGAAAAGAAGGATGTTATTGACATCAAGCTCATTCCAGGGAAAAGGAAGTGCATCACTAAAGGACTGTAGCTGTGTCAAGACTGAAGTGGAACTAATGGACCTTCCTGAGGAAGGACTGAGCCGCCTGCAGTTGCAGAGCTGTCAGGAACTAAGAGGGGCAGGCATCAACAGCACATCAGTACACTGTGTGCTGACTCCTTCAGTGATAACTTAAGGGTCTCTACATCCCACCCTACTGCAGAGGCAGGGGTGTGGCTTCAGTTAAGTTATGGTTGAACTCCTGTTACTTAATAGGGTAGTGTTTATTCCTTGGGAAGAAGTAGGAAGCATTGTTAATTCAATAGAGATGAATATAATGTGTCTTCTCAAAAGTGCATGTACCAGGACCATATCTAATTGGGAAGGCCCTTAGCATTGCTTGGGTGCCTGTAGTTGGAAGAGTGGCAGTGAGGTCAGATTTACCACGTATGTGACAGAGCCCGCTGCTCTTTTGCAACACTTCTGATGCCTCCGGACAACTAAATGCTGGCTGACAGCAATAACAGCCTCCTATGGAACTGGAGGAGTTGTGTCGTATTTCACTAACAAGTGAACCTCCCTAATCACATTTCTGTGCAGCCTAGTATCTCCTACACTCATTAGGAGCTGGGAAGCAATAACTTACACTAACAGATCAGCTAACAGAGGTATTTATGTAAAACTTCCGGAGTCTTTAGCACTGCTGCTGCCTGATTTTTTTCTCCTCTTATGTCAGGCCTTTCAGGGCCAAAATCCTCAATCACCTTAGCTCCTACCTCTTGAACCCCACTTTATTCTCCAAATCACAGCAAAGTACAACCTTTATATGCTCAGCAATAACCATTTAATACCACTCCCAGCTGTAACTAGGTGCAGAGAACTGAACCCAGTGTGAGCAACCTTGGATGTATGTTATCATGCAAGTTAAAGAAATCTTACATAAAAAGCCCTGGACTTCTTCTGGACACCCATGGTCTGGCCAGTCAGTGTACTGCAAATGCCACACTGTCCTCTCTTGTCCAGAGAGAAGATGCTTGACTTTCAGACCAGTAGTCGCATAGCAGCCAGAATCTGTGCGGAACTTGGTTGTCACCTTGAACTTCCCATAAGTGGCCGAGCTGTGCTTAGAGCCCAGTTTGGGCCAATAACGATGACTCTTACTTCTTCCTCCCTCCTTAATAACAAAAGGAAACCCAAACAAACAGAAAAAAGCCATTAGTTCCTGCAAATAAAGTTCTTTACAGAGAGCATAAAACTCTGCAGGTAAGCCAAGTATTGTTATTTCAAATTGCAGGGAGAGCAAGGGATATCCTACACAGTAAAGGAAATATGCATTGAAACATCAAACTCTCAGCCATATATTTCTAAGAGTAAACACGTATGAAGAGTTAACTCTTGTCTTGTGGTGAAAGCCAGCTACTGCTTACACCACCTTGGTAGATGCTCTCCTCATGGACAAGTTTCTCCTTTAAATGGAAGGAGATTCTCTTTAGTAGCTTCTAAGTATCTGTTGCTGATCAGCCTTGGGAACTGGACAGTGACTTGATGTGCTATGGCACTCCCAGTGTCTGCTAACAGGAGCCCTGCACAAAGCTGAAGGCAGCGTTAGTTAGCACCATGTGCCAGTTGTAACGCAGCACATAGCTCTTGGATTACAATGGAAATAACTGTTTTGCTTGGCATAAGAATAGAAAGATTTCTTGTTGGTTTCTTTTTTTTTTAACATGAACACTTCTACAGAAACAACAGCTCCTGGTCTCTCTGCAGCTGATAAGAGTGATGGCATGCAGGGCTGGCCTTGGGCAGGGGGGAAGTCTGTGTCATTTTAACCAGGAGCAGTTCAGTGCTCTCAGTGGAAACATCTTTGTTTGGTTTGGCCAAGCTGGAGTGAAGCAGGGAGAGGGGGGAGTGCTGCTTGTTTCACTTTAGAACTTGCTGAACTCAGTATCAGAAAGTTACGTGTCTAGTACTATAGCAGGCATATGTTCAAACAGAGCAAGCGGAAAAAGGATTGTTGATAGAAAGAAGAGGTTCCTGGAGTGGGAAGTGATGATAACAGGAGATCTGCTCTCATCAGAAAGAATTGTGCTCTGTGATTTTACGTACCTCCTCAGCTGTGACCATGGCTATAACATTCACCCCCTGTTCCCACACCATCTGCCAGAAGTCATGGCATGTGTGTGGCAGAGGCCCCTGGGTAGCAATGTAGTGCCATTCCTCTCCACCTACAGTAACCTGGGAGGAAGAGAACAGAAAATACAGTCAGTGCCCAAATTCTCAGCAGTGCCTGTCCCATTCACTCGAAATACTGAGCAAGAATCACCCTTTGGTAAGAGCAAATCGGACAAAACACAATCTTCGGGGTTTCCAAGTTCTTTCTTGAAGCCCATTGTCCTGGGTTCAGCAGTTGCAGTCAGTTTTTTTTCTCTTTAGTAGCTGTGTTTTGACTT
>NDXB01013738.1:0-24820 GCA_002631895.1 Agapornis roseicollis
ATTGGCCTTCTTGGCCACCAGGGCACAATGCCGGCTCATGTTCAGCTGACAGTCCACCAATACCCCTAAGTCTCTGCCTGTACACTGTCCAGCCACACTGTCCCCAGCTTGTAACAGTGCAGAGGGTTTTTGTGGCCAAAGTGCAGGACTCGGCACTTAGACTTATTAAACTTCATCTTGTTGGCCTCTGCCCATCTCTCCAACCTATCCAGGTCTCTCTGCAGAGCCCTCCTTCCCTCCAAATGATCGACACAAGCTCCCAGCTTAGTGTCATCTGCAAACTTGCTGACGAAGGACTCAATACCCTCATCCATGTCATCAATAAAAACACTGAACAAAACCGGTCCCAGCACAGACCCCTGAGGGACACCACTGGTGACCGGCCGCCAGCTGGACGCAACACCATTCACCATCACTCTCTGGGCCCAGCCATCCAGCCAGTTCCTGACCCAGCAAAGAGTGCTCCTGTCCAAGCCGTGAGCCACCAGCTTTTCTAGGAGTACTAGTTAGTACTAGGCAGTACTAGTTACACAGTGTCCCACAGAGACCAAGCTTACAAGTGGCTGGGATGCTTACTTTGTCGGAGCTTTGCATAGTTACATATTCATCACAGGCAATTGAGAGTTGTGGATCTTAAGTTCTCTCCCAGTGTTGAGTGATTATGGTGTCTTCTCTCGTTTTTTCCCAAGTATCACCTTTTCCTTTTTCTTCTTGTCTCCAGCTTTCTTTGCAAGACTCTTACATTTTTCATGTTGTTGACTCCTCATCATGTTCCCATTCTCTTTACTTTTGTGATCCTAGTTCCTGCCCATCAGTTCTAATCACTGTTTCATTGTCCACTCAGCTGAGGTTTCTTCTTGTTTGGCTTTTTACCTGGTCTGCATTTTCCTTCCCTCCATGTTTGGTGACTCCTAGGCAGGTGTTGTGACATAGTATTTCTTCTTGCTCCTTTCTCCATTTTCTTGCTCATTTTCCTTGTCAGCTGTGGCTGTGTTCTCTTCCTGCTTCCTTTGGCTCTCTGTGTGATCTGTTATTCCCCATGGTCAATTATCCTGTTTCTCCATCACTTTACATTTCTCTCAAACAGGAAGCCCGCTGTCTGGCCGTGCTTGTTCATTCATCATTCCTTCCTTCACTTCCATTTCACAGCTCTTGGAAAGTACAGGCAATTTAAATGGCAAAATCTGGACTTGCAGTATCCCAAAGTTGTAGTTGTGGGGATGATCCCTGTGAATGTGTCTGACCTTTGGATTAGATGTTCGTTCATGGGGTAAGGATGGTGCATATGGAGTCTGCTTGCACATAGGGACTGAGAATGGAGCGTGCTTAGTGAAGAGAGAATTTCTGAACTTGTGGCTTCGCTGTGCTGAAGCTTTGCTTGAGCACATGTGGTCTGCTTGGTGAGGTTAGAAACTTTGAGAGAAATGAGTGTGGACTGATATCCATAGGATTACAGAAAGTGTATCTGAACTTCAGAAATGAATGTAGTAAAACTTTAAAAGTTTCACAGAACAGCAGAAAGGTTGATCAGAGATCTGCAGTACCTTCCAGTTATCTAGAACCCCTGAGATTGGAGGGAGAGGATAAGAAGCTTTAACATCATAGGTGGCATGGGGAGAGTATCCTGACTCTGAAATGTCTGTTCATGCAGGAAGCTGAAAGTCATCAAATGAAACTTTTAAGGGTTAGATGCAAAATAAAAGGAGGTGAGTCTCTGCACAGCAGACATGGAAGTCCTTGATGAGGGATGTTGTGGATTGCTGAAAATGTGAGGTCAAGAGCAGACTGGTCAAAAGAAATGGAGAATTACTAAATATTTAGGAATCACAGCTCATACAGGGAAGCCCTGAACTGAAAGTACTGTGACACATGGGTAGTATCATATGTTTGCCCTGCTCTTTAGTATCCCCTGTGCATCTGCTTATCCTAACACTGACCATATGGGGCTGGATGAACCTTTAATCTGACCCAGGAGAGTTCTGACTAAAGAGCCCCACTCTGTTGTATTTTGTGTCTTCTCTAAACATGTTTCTGAAGAAAAAATGCGAAGTTTGAATTATGCAGAACAGAGTATTTTTTAATTCCCTAATGTGACTGAACAATTTTGATGATGCTTTCTTGGAAGCCTGCTATTTCAAGGCAGTATATGGTATATGCTAAATGTCAGCAATTTTCAGGTAGTAAGACCCTTTTTAGTATTTGTTTGAAGTTGCCTCTGGAGAGGTGCTGCCACCTCTGCAAGGTTTATTCAGTTTTGGTGTGACCTATGTTGTCTTGCCAAAAGAGGAGATTTGGCTTTGAATGACCATACTTTTGGGGCATAAAGGCACACTGAAGATACTTTGTATTCTTCCGGTTTTATCACTCAGAGGTTAACTCACCTCTCAAAACTGTGTGGTGTATCACATTCCAGGTACGCTGACAGTTGCATTCAGTATGGGAGTTTTGTTTGAGAGTACGAATCTGTTCACATGGAAATTATAGAATGATTTCTGCATGGTCTTGGAGTAGTCCTAAATTCACTTTATTCCGCTCTGGCATTCTGGTAGCCTCTCCTGCATTTAGGGCATGTGACGTTCTAGCAGAGCTTTAAACATTAAAATAAAAATGTCATTAAAATGTGTTGGTTTGGTGGTGGTGTTTGGAGGGTAATGTTTTCTTTCTCTCAAATGAGAAGAGCATCATTAAGTTGATTATTTGGCTGTAGAACTCCAACTGTGCCGGTTTCAAAAACTGGAAAGCAATTATTGTCTAATGCAGGTTAATTGCTTTGTGCAAATGAAGTTTAAAAATTCTGTACCTGAAGTTCATATGAGCTCCCTCCCACCCTCCTTTTCTTGAAGGAATTGTACTGCATAAGTTAAATACTCCTGTAAAATACACCCCCTCTACTCCTCTATCATGAGACCCCATCTGCTGTGCTGTATTCAGCTCTGGGGCCCCTAGCATAAGGACATGGACCCTGGCTGAATGCCTGCCCCATCCCTGAAGTGTTGAGGCCAGGCTGGATGGCGCTTTGAGCAACCTAGTCTAGTGTGACGTGTCCCTGCCCATGGCAGGGGGTTGGAACTGGATGATCTTTAAGGTCCCTTCCAACCTAAACCATCCTGTGATTCTGTGGAATAGTGTCAAACCACTTAAAGATTCCAAGTTGTTCAGTGATTCAGTTTCCTACTGGGAGGAGAATGTTTTCCGTGTCAAACACTGAAATACAGCTTGCAGCTTAGAACTTTTGCGTCTTTCTCTTTGTGGTATCCCCATGTTGCACTTTGTGTCCTCCTCTGTCCTTAGTATCACTCATTCAAAAGGGTGATTTATTGGGTTGCTAACCCTGTAGCAGTGGATAGTTTTTATGCATTGTGTAATGAGCTTTCTTGGTTGTTTCCTTTCAAGCTTCTTCATTATTGAGATCCATATAATTACAGGATGTTCAGATGAAGCTGAAAAGCTTAATCTAAACCCCTGAGTTTCAGAATAAATTCACCTCTGTGAATATCTCACATATATTAGAACTCACACTGATACAGACTCCCAGCATTGTGTGAAGCCAGGTCCTGATTCAAGTTTCCGAAATGATGGAGCGGTGCATCTCCACTAAGGAGAAAAACAATTTACTCTTTGACTAACACAACATAAAATGAGAGTAAAGGCAAAGTAGTTTGTGCATTAGCACAACTTGGCATAGTGGAATAAATAGTGGGTCTCCTGTAGTGTTTAATTCAGCCTTTTAACATATGTTAAAACTACTAATAGAGTTAGGTGGGAGAAGAATTCTCAAGGCCAATTTTTATCAGTCTGCTTTCGTAATCAGAGCAAATGATGCACCGAAGTTGTGTTTTGCTCCCAAATCAGTAATTTCATTGTGCTGAGCTTAATTTTAGTTTTGAAACATAGATGTTAAAACCAGTTTAACTTCCTGTAACAACTTTGCCCATGCAAATTATGTTTCACAAAAATAATCCATTGCTGTTTCCTGTTTAAACAGCAGCAATGACCACTGCTTTTAAGGAGATTGATTGAAAAAGGTGAATGCACATCAAGCCTCTTTGATAATGGGTGTCCCGAGATAGGCTGGGAGGGATTTGAGAAAAGGTAGGGGGAGAGCATCTCTTGAGCTGAATACATGAGTTTGTATTTCTCCTGCTGCAGACAGCTTCTGTTCATCTCTGGAGGATGCTTGGTTTTCCCTGTACATGTTCTCCTGACAGAAGGGGACCTTTGTCATGCTGCCGGATTTTCCTGAACCTACCTCCTTCACCATTTAGTACTAAAAGGGTTGTACAAATTCAAGTGTCTTGGCAATAGACATGCTCAACATAGGCCACTTGCTGTCTTCTTTGGCATTCAGTTGTACAGGGATGCTGGAGGCATGGGACGAAGTCATTCCTATAAAAATGAGGAAGGGAAATTTATCCCCCCATTATACACAGAGTTGTGTGTGGATGGCAGTGCCCCGTATCATTGCAGATTGCCATGCCTTCTACCCAGGTATGAAAAATAGGCAGGAGAGTGAGAGGTCACATCTGATACTGTTGAGGGTCACACAGGCTCATGTAGACCAATCTAGAGATTTCCACCAGCTGCACAGCATGGTACTCTTGCAGACAGAAGTGTAGGTCTGTGAGATACAGGATACTGCATAAAACCTTCAATGTTTACATAGGTCAATCAGCACATCTGCTTATTATCAAAGAGCCTTGGCTGACACAGGATACCCCAGTGCCATTTCCTAATGTAGAAGGACCCAGGAGGGCTTCTACTTCCTCTTGGGAGTATAACTACTGTGGCACTTGGTGTGCTTGAAGTGTTGGTAATCCTGATGGTCAGTCTTAATTCTGTTAAAAAAAGGTTTGGAGACTGTCAATTTTAACTTAATTCTCTGAGTGAACATTTGCAAGCAAACCAGAAAATGTTTCTCTGGCTGTAATTTAATATTGTGCAACTAGTTGCCCGATGCTGTATGTGTGGAAATGAGCTCCTTTTAACGGGAAAGTCTGTGTTTTAGGATGACTCCTAATGACTGTACACTGTCGGTCAAGTAGAGGAAACAGTGACTGTTCTTCCCCCTTCCTCCAGGACTAGCTGGCTGATGGGCATTTTGTTTTCCTTTGTCAGGATGTGGACTGGGGAGGGTTGTAGCATCATAGGTTCTTGTCAGGGAGTTGAGTAAATTCTGCATGAAGAAGAGGCAGTGACCAGGCAACTCGGTGAAATAAGAACTTGTAGATCTTGGCAGTGGTGCTGCAGCCATTTTCTTCTCCGTATTTCTTCTTAGCAAGGGTGTTTTTCTAACCACATCCAAGTCTGGATCTCCTCTCATGGCTTGGTGGGAACAGGCATGGCCTTCAGACATTATTATTGCCTCGTACTGCATCCCCTAACCCCAGTTGTATGTCTGGTTTGATCTCAGTGTGTTTTTTTCCTCTGTGTTATGTATTAAGATCTGTGTGCATACAGATATATGAAATCCTTTGGCATGAGGTGTGATATATAAGCACCTACTGGTGCTAAACCACCTGTGGAATTTTAATCCTATATGCAAAAATAGTATTTAGAATCACAGAATGGTTAGGGTTGGGAAGGACCTTACAGCTCATCTGGTTCCAACCTCCTGCCATGGGCAGGGACTCCTCACACTAGACCATGTCACCCAAGGCTACGTCTAACCTGGCCTTGAACACTGCCAGGGATGGAGCATTCACAACTTCTCTGGGCAACCCATTCCAGTGCCTCACCACCCTCACAGTAAAGAATTTCTTCCTTATATCTAACCTGACACCTATTTGTTCTGGGGATGTTTAGGAATTAAACGGAAGTTACAGGTAATGATAAATTTACATTTTGGTTTGGCACACTGTAGATACATCTTAAATGGAGGATTGGTGAGCTTTCTCTTTCTTTTTTTCCTTAGTAGCATATAAAAAGATACGTGACACATTGTCTCTTGCTTGTTATCCCATTTTGAATTAGCCTGTTCTGAAAATATGCTAATTACGGTAACAGATCTAGGGTTTGATCTTAAGAGTTGCCAGTATCTCAATTTTGTTATCTTCAATATGAGAGCTCTTCTTGCACCACAGATTTAGATCCTCTAATTGCATATTGACATATGGAAAGTAGATTTGTAAGTACTTTCTGCAATCCTCAGATGATAGGAATAAAAAACTATACCTTCTGCCCATACAGACATAACTTAAAATATTTACTGAGCACTTCAACCTAAAAGGCTAACGTGATGGAAATGGCCACTTCGTACTGTGTGATAAACGAGTACTGTGAAGGACTGTGGCTTTCCTGTGGAGGGTCTCTCTCTTTTAGTATACATCCAGATGTTAGGCAAGGAATATGCTGCCCCTAGTTGTTTCTAGATATTTGGGTACCTAATACGTTTGAAGCCCCTCTGCTTACACTCCCTGGCAGGTGTGAAACCTTTTTCTCCTCCTTTATCTTCTTCCACCTCTGTCTCAGCCCCGCAGACTCTTGGCAGTGGTCTGGGAATGTTCTGCTGCTCCTTTCTTCAACCTGTGCATCTGTGTGTTCGCAAACCTTTAGCAAAGGGTTCCCCAGCCCCCTCCCTGCAGTGAGCGCTCGCTTCAGCTGCGGTCCCCAGCTTTGCTGGAGCAGGAGCAGTAGCACAAACCATATGATTCTTGACAGCTTCGCAGCTGTCCGCACCACGCTGCAGAGTAGCTGTGAAACTCGCTGCTCCTGTTGTTTCACTTCACTCTGCCTGCAGAAAGCTACTGCTGGAAGTTGTGATACCAGAGCTGCCTCACAGGCTCCAGAAATATCAGCTTCACCCCTGTGTTCCTTTCTTGAATCATACCGCTTTAAAAGTTAGTTTATTTTTACTTTTAATTACTGTTTCGTGTATCTTTTCTGCAAACATTAACATCATTGTGTATTTGCTATGATTTCACTTTAAGGAGCTTTGTTTATCTAATTGTAATTATCCTTGAGTCTTTTAATGAGCAGTGATGGTCTGTCCTAACAGGATATATGAATAATTATTTATTCCACTGTGGATAATCTTGTGTTTGTAACTAGTCTAATTTATATATCATGGTGCTGCCTGTTTAAATCTCTTAAGTCTCCTCACAAGTCTCTGTAGCCTCAACTAACATAAATAGCTTTGCTTTCCCTTCTTACAGACTCTGCCTGCAAGGCCAGATCAGGTTTCGCTGGTTGTCTAGTCCTTATATTCTCTGACATATAAATAATAATCTATTTGTTGCTCTGTCACGTTGAAAACCACCTTTAAGATAGACCTATGTGCTGTTTAGCTGTAACTGCTCATTTTCCCTCGTTCTTATGCTATGCTTATCCATATTTTCCCTGCACCTTTTTATTTTTGGGTACCTTTTTCCTGAAGATTTCTGGAACGTGACTGACATTTGCCATCAGCTCCAGTGTTTGTTGTGCTGGTTCACACCAGTCCTGTGTTCAGGCAGGAGCAGCAATGGATATGCAACTGCAGCCATGAGTATGGGGGTGAATGCTTCCCAGCTGCACTATGATAGGGTATTAATCTGACTACCATGAATGGGACCTATTTTACCTGCCCATTAACCTGCATGTTCCCATAGGTGTTTCTGCCTTAAGGAAAGTGCCATCCTACCTACAGAGCATAAAAGTATTTGGCTTCGTTGTGGGCTCGTGGCATGCTGCTCCCTTCCTTAACATCTCTCTGGTACTGCTAGTACTGTAACAGTAAAGCAGTTCAAAGACACTTTACATACCCACTTGTATTTTCTTCCTTGTTTTTTTTCTTTCCCCACTAGGGTTGCTCTACAGCAAGGGCAAAAAGACCTATCCCAGAGTACACTAAACCAAATCTAAGGGGCTTTGCTGGATTCTCAGGGTATCAGTTCTGGTTCAGAACTTTCCTTTTCTACTTTCACCTTTTTCTGTTGCTGTTTTTGCCTCACCTGGATGAAAAGTACAGGGACTCTTCTCCCCCACCCCCAGATTTAGTGGTTATTATACAGGAGTTTAGCCTTTAAGTTTTCTCTTCCTCCCACCTTACTTCTCTCCACTTATCCACCCAACACAGAGTGCGCCAAACCCAAATGTGCCACCTTGGAGATGCACTGAAATGAATTTAATTGGGATCCAGGCAAAACTAAGCCTCTATTCCCTGAGGCATCTTTTTGGGGTCTTAGGGGCATAAATATGAAGAAAACAGAATTGCTCATTTAAGCATAAAAAAGTGTTAAATGGCCTTCTTTTAATGCAAACGGCATTAGTTGCAGAACTTCACATTTGAAGTTTGTGGATATGTTTATTATAGAAATATTTTTCAGTAGCTTCCATATGATGTGACACAAGGAGTGCTGTCAGAGCTGTCATTTCAGTGCTGTTGCTATGTTCTGCATGTTAAAACATAATTGCAAATGGCACAAGGGATATTGTTGCGGTCACAGTTCTGTAAATATAAATTCCCTCTAGTAAAACTTTTCGGTATCATTTTGATTTTCAATATTGAAGTAAACAAGGATATTTGGATTTGTGTATGCTGTAAGCCTTGGTATGCGGGACTGTAGCTGTCGCTCTGAGATCGTCCTTGTTCCTTTTTTTTACCCACGTTTCATTAAACCTTTTGGTGTATAGTATTTGTACACTGCTTTACACATAAAGTGTGTGTGCTTACAGAAAGGTGTATGTGTAGTAATGTCCTAATCGTGTTCAAAAAGACAGAGCTTTGCCTTTTCCATGATGGCAACACTGAGTTTTTTTAATGGGTGTGAGGTGTTAATCGAGTTCTTCCTCCCATTCTTTTCTCTCCCCCTCCACCCCCCCAATGCCTTTTAGCAAGCGTGTGTCTAGAGACACAGAACTTTTGAACAAAACAGGTTATAATAATAATTTGTATTTTATGTAGGGGTTTTTGTTTTGTTAATCATACCCTCTTTGTTAATAAAAAAGCTCTTTTAATATAACTTTACATTAGCTGGAAATAGTGTTCTTGAATGCTGAGCTTTGATACCTGACACGACTTAGGGGAGCTTTTAGTTATTTCTTTATATAAATAGTGAAATTAAGTTGCTCCTCAATGGTATATCCTGTGCTGTTTTCCTCCCCCAAAAGAAATAATTATGTTCCCTTTCACAGCGAACAACTCTGCGCCTTTTGTTACTGCGGAGAGCGGAGCTCATTAGGACAAGGAGACTTAAAACAATTTAGTCCAACTCCTGGGTATGTTATCCCATGGAAAAACCAGCCTTTAAGTAAGAGCGAAGCCAGCGACAGCACCGATGGAGCTTGTGAGAGAACTCCAAGGCAAAACTCAGTGCCGCGCAAACAGAGAGGACAGAAAAAGTAAGTCCATTCTACAGTAAATATTGGGGGTTTGTTTTGTTTTGGATGAAGCTCAGGAAGCATCTTTACAGATCCTGTACTGCAATACACAAATAACTTGTACTTGTGAAAATGTGGGTCATCAACATTCATCATTGTGGGCGACGGGACCCAACACACAAGCTGTATAGCAATAGCTGGCTCTTCTGTATTGTCTGCTCCTGCAGTTGGAGTAAAAGTACATACAAGAGCAGAATCATAGAATGGTTTGGAAGGGGCCTTAAAGCTCATCCAGTTCCAACCCCCTGCTATGGGCAAGGGCACCTTCCACTAGAGCAGGTTGTTCCAAGATGTGTCCATCCTGGCCTTGAACACCGCCAGGATGAGGCAGACACAACTTCCGTGGGCAGCAACGGCCTTCTGACACTTGATGTGTTTTGTAGACTGCATTTAGAAGCCCCTGCCCACCTTGTTGGAGGTTTTGATCGTGCCCTCCAGAGCTGGCTCTTGTGTGGCACGGTGGTGTTGCAGGCACACAGCACGTTTCCTCCTCTTCAGAAATTCGGATCATTGGCATGTTTCCCACCAGGGCAGTTTTAGCCATTGAAGGGTAGCATCCCGAGTCCTCTTGGGTCAGTTCCACTTTTCAGGAGATCGGAAAACCAGCAGGGATACACACAGCTCCGCAGCGAAGTGTAGTGCAACACACGGCATGTCTGGCAGTGGCGCTTGAGGTGTGACGGATGGGAGAAGCGCCGTTCTAACTCAGCCTGCACTCGCGCCTACCCCGCGGTTGCGTTCAGCGGCAGCCTGTGAACGCGCGGCAGAGGGCTTGCGGCCCCGGGGGAAGCGGGCTGCGGCGGGCGCCAGGCGCGCTGGAGCCCCGGGATTGGCTGCGGGCGGGGAGCCGCCGCCAGCCCGCGGGGCCCGGCCGAGGCAGAGAAACAATGACGGGGGCGGCAGCGGCCGCGCCCGGCCGTGAGGCGGGGCCGCCTGAGGGGCTGCGGCGGCGCTGGGCGGGCAGGGCCGTGCTGCTGTGCCTCAGACCTGACCGGAATGGGTAATTAAAGTGTTTAATTAACGCGTGTGCAGTTAGTTCTGTCGGGCCTGCCACGGCTGATGTGTTTGAAATTCAGCGCGAGGGCTGTGCTTAGTGCTGGGGAGTTCAGTGTGTTTTGTACTTGCTGATGTTGGTTTATATAGTATGGCGGTGTTGTAAAAACGCCCACTGTGTGACACCGGTATGAAAAAAAGTCTCGATTCTTAGCTAATAAAACTACCTCTCCTCAGACAGTCACTCTGTTTTGAAGGCATGTGGAATACTATTTGCAAAAAGGCTAAGTACAGAAGAGTGGGATAAGGTGGAGAGAGTTTCCAGTCAGCATGAATTTGCAGAGTAGATTGTGATGTTCTTTGGATGGTTTAATCTTTTGAGAAAGCTTTCATGTTAATAACAATGGCAGCTGGGGTTTAGCTTTTTGCTTAATGTTCCTGTAACCTCCTGTGTTTTGAATAACAGCTTGATGTTAGAGGTGGCTCCACTGGATGCTGGTGATGCCCGGGAATTGGCTTTGCCGAGCAGAATGGGTTAATGCAGGGCTCCATTATGGGGAGTTTTAATGTTGATAGTGCCAGAGCTAACAGGTTTTGGGGCCTTTTTGGTGTTCAGCTTCTGTCATGACACAGGTCATGAAGATACCATGTAATAACTGAAAACTGTTGAGATTTCCTGGGTGGTGCAAAGGGGATGCTGCTCTTTTCTCCCAGAGTTTTTTCACATATTTCTGTATGTCGTTGCTGAAGTAAAGCATGTGTAGTTTGCAGGAAGGCACGGTTAACATAGGTAAAAATCCCAGTGCGTACTGTATCTCTTGGCTTATTGGTGATGGGTCATCTTTCACCATCTGTTTTAGAGGTTAGAAGCAGGAGAGCACTCAGGAAAGAGAGGTGGTTTTGTGCTGTCTCAGTTCCAGAAACTGTGAAGTACCAGCAAACTTGCACATCTGATTTATTAATGCGGGAGAATAACAGATTACAAAGAACCTTGACAGAAAATGCAGCACCATCTTTGCTACCAACTGCTGAAGGATCAGAGATCAGGTGTCTTCTATCTGTAAGCTTAATGCACATCCTTAGATGTCCAAGATAGTGTTTTAGCCTGCAGGAAAAAAAAAAGAGGAAATGTCATAACTTCTGTGTTTTGCTTTGTTTTAAGGAGTAATCTGAGTTTTATTAATTGTTTTCTGTTAAGATTGGAATTCGGGGAACAGATTAATAAGGTTGTAAACTAGATCTTCCCATATCAGCACAAGTAATCTTTGTATCACTGGATTTTTCACTTTACACTCTCCTACTCTCACTTCTCTCCCACCATCCGCTTGCCCTTTTTTTTTTTTCTTTTGACATCTTGATGACATTGGATAAATACTTATTTCCAAGCAGCTTTTTCACTCTTGTCCTGTTTTCTGCCTCTCAGCTCCTCCCCTCTCCTTACCTCTAGGCCCCTTACCTCTGTCTGTGGCAGTCTCCTTTGAGAATACTGCTAATTCTGCACCCTGGACCAATTGTTCAGACTGCCCGGATTGAGCTTCAGTTGATGATCGCCACTTACACCTTTCCCTTTTATTCCTTTTGCATGTCTTCTTCCCTAGAGTAACACAGACTGCTTGCTCTTCCCTCATTCTCCACTCCAAGGGTTGGGCAAGTTTTATTATCAGAGTGGACTGAGTTTCCATCTGGGCTTGTACCATGACACATACAGAAGTGGACTTCAAACAAAGAAGTGTGAAGAATTGGAAGAGAGCAGTCTGGGGAAAGGAGGGTTTTACCAAGTGCTTTTTTTGTCACCTGAATAGCAACTTAACTGACAACTTTGTTACTGGGAAAAACGTTACACTAAAGTATGAGGAAGAAAGACTTTTGTTGATGTTGATTTATGTTTTATCATGTTTGGAAAATTGATACTCACTTTACCTGAGTTTTAGATCATTTACAAGTATTTAGCTAATTGAACAAAGAATGTGGTCACTTCTAAGTTTGTTTTTCTGCTTCCTGATACAGATCTCGATCGAGTATAGCATCATGTACAAGTGTGAGCACCCAAACTGCTTCTGACGATCAGGTTGTCAAATTCTGGGATGAACTCAGTTTAGTTGGCTTACCAGATGACATTGATGTTCAAGCCTTATTTGAGCCAACAGGTAAGATATGTTGCTATCCTCCGTTTTTCCCATGTAACAGTAGTGCTGTAGCTACAGTGACAGTGAGTGAAGCTTTTCTGCGGTTGGCTTTCTGTGCTCTGCTGTTTGTCAAGTGTTCGATGATGCTTTTGAGGCTTTTGCCAGTGTTACGTGGTATTTCTGCATAGTCTCCTCTCCAAATACTGGACAGAATCATTCTCAGCTTGTATGATTAAACATCTGTAACCTATTGCTGAACTCGCGTTCAGGTAGTAATATCTTCAGTATCATGATTCTGTTTTGGGGAGAAAAGGAAAAAGAAATTACTCACAGCTTCATATAATTCTTAACGCCCTAATTCTGTAGCCTTACCTGATGTGCTGCTGCTAATGGTGAGGTTGCTGGCAATAATGGAATGGGATACTTTAAAGAGTAGTATTGCTAGAACAGTAGAGGCATAACAGACTTGCATGTTTCAAGTATCTGCAGGTTTTCTGCCAGAAAACTGGTTTGTCACCTGCTCTTTCATTTTAATGGAACTTTTCTTTTTACTCAGTAATGAATTACATTTTCAGAAAGCATCTATGTCCAAATGCTTTGATGCTGGTAGTCCCCTCATATATTTTGCTGCAAAAATGGAAATACATTTGTGCAGTAATATAAATGTCATTCTTCCATGAGTGTGGAAACTAATTTCGTAGTCTAATTAAAAGCAAAACAAACAAAAGTCTGGTTCTAAGTAGTTCTATTGTAGTATGGGTGGATGGAGAGGGTTATTAATCTGAAAGTTTTTAAGTTGTTATTTGTAGATGAGACTTCTCAAGCCCTTATAGAGATTTTGGGGGTAGTTTTTTTTGTTGCTGAATAATTAAGTCGATGAAGAACCTAATTTCAACAGTTAATGTAAAGCACCATTTCCAATCTAGTATGAGCTGTCACAGAATTTCTTTGAAAGTATGTATCATGTACATTGTGTTTTTTCCCAGGATCGAATTAGAAACTTATTTTGAAAGATACGTGTTGAAGTCTGTAAATTCTGGATTTCTGATTCTATCTCTATAATATGTGTATTGCATTGACACAGGGTTCTCAGTTGTTTATATGGTGTTTCCATCCATGCTGTATTTTGAATATTTACAAGTTTTGTGTAGAATTCTGAGGCATTATATGAACATGTTCTACATGGACATGCAGATCTGTATCTGACCTTTGGGAATCCTGAGTTAAGAGTACATACATAGACAAATGTTACCTACAGTGAAATACAAGATTAGATCTAACTCTGTGTTTCTCACAGACTTAGCGCATAAAATCATAAAGTCATAGAATCATATACAGCCCACTTGTCATTGCAAGATCAGGCATAGCATCGTAGGATCACAGAATGGTTTGGGTTGGAAGGGACCTTAAAGACCATCTGCATCCAGCCCCACTGCCATAGGCAGGGACACCTTCCACTAGAAAGGTTGCTCAAAACCTCATCCAACCTGGCCTCAGAAGACTAGAAACATTTTAAGAAAAGAGGAAGGTGTGTTATGTATACAAGAAAATCACAGTGTATTTAGTGTCTGATAGTAACTGCAGTATATTCAGTGTATGATGATAAGGGCATTAAATATTGCAGCAAGAGAAAAGGGGGGAAGAGAGGCAGTTCATTTTATCTGGCAAGTATTTACTACTACAGTTAAGTTCCAAGTTTACAGAAAGTGCTTGACAGAGTTCTACAATGAAAGCTTTTTTCCTTTCATACTGCATTAGGTCATTGCTGGGCTCATCACCGCTGTGCAGAGTGGTCATTGGGAGTCTGCCAGAATGAAGAGCAGCTATCGGTGAACGTGGACAAAGCTGTTGTCTCAGGGAGCACAGAAGTGAGTAAAAAGACTTGAATGATCAAGCCAGTAAGAAGATGGGGAATGGGGTTGGAAAAATGATAGTAGATTAACTCAATACAAGGTACGATCAAAACCATTCACATGTGGATCCATGAGGTCACAGCTCTAATATGGTTTCTTTGCACAGGTCTTCATGATAAAACCTACAGTTACAATCTATTAAAAAGGCTTATGGATGTGCATGGAATATGTCATTAATAGTTCTGAGGTAACTGGAGTGTAGGAAGTACCAGACTAACCTAAACAAAATACAGACAAAAGTAGATTTCAGATTAGCAAATGCCCCACTAGGTAGAAGAAATACTTATTTTGCCAGTTTGACAATATAGTAAATATAGTAAAGAAAAGGTCTCAATTACTTTCATATCAGTTTCATATAGGAAAACTAGTATTTACTACAAAGCCTGTTTTTACTTCAAATATTGATAGAAATATCTAGTCTTCTAATTTGAAACTGTAATGGTTTTTTTGGAAAGTAGGTACCTTTGAAAAGGACAGACTCTTTCTGGAACCATACTCTGATAGCATTTTGAAATAATGAAAAGACCTATTTCACATTTGTCTTACCACTTATAGCTGTACTTTTTGACATTATTTAATAATGTCTGGTAGGTTATTTGAGTAATTTTAGGGTTTTTCTGTATTAATCAGACATGCTATCAGCAAATATGTGTAAGGATCGTGCTTAGACTTATTTTTTACTCGAGTCTTAATGTTTTTATGCATTACATCAAAATAAAGAAACAATGCAGTAAATGTATTAGTAAACATTCTCCATTATGTGCACTAAAAAGCTGCTTTAAATCAGTCTGTCAATACAAGCCACATAATGCAGCTTTCCTGCACTTTCTACTTTTACTCATTTTGAATGTTTTGCTTTGAATAATTTGATTTCTGTGTATCTGCTTTCAAAATAAAAGTCTTCAGAATGAAAGAAACTGACAATATTAAGTTCTAAATGAGCTTGAAGATACGAAAACAGTTTTGTCTGTGTGTAAAAAAGTTATAAAAATAATCAAATGAATGGCCAAAATTAGTTATTCTTTCTTTTTTTATCGGACTGCTGGGTAGTTTTTGTCTCCTTGGTTTTTGGCTGCTGGTGGTGGCTTGTAGTCATTTTGTCATTTGATTATTCCAACCTCTAGTCATTTTTCATTTTAATATTCTTGTTTCTAACCGAAATCCTTGCTGAAGAGGTTGAAACTTGTATTTTCCTCTTTTGAATTTCATCCTATTTTCGTTATTTCAGTTTTGTTTCCGTATCTTTCTCCTCCCCAGTGCCTCAGGGTGATGGTGCCTCACCTTCATGTTCTCAGGACATTTTCAGTTTTGTGTAGGTGTTCATAATGCAAATATTTAAATAAGAATTCTTGAAGAATGCCACATATCTCTTGTCTCCTAGTTCCCATTTCAGCCTTATGTTTTCTTGTGCTTCTCTACTCATCTTCTCAAATGCTGTGAACAATTTTAAGATACCCCTGTTGCATGTTTCAGTGCAATGCAGAGAGCTGAGACAAATTTCAGTCAAGTGTTGGTCGATGAGAACATGAACATGAGCCGACTTCAGTGTGTGCTTGCAGCCCAGAAAGCCAGCCATATCCTGGGCTGCATCAAAAGGAGCGTGACCAGCAGGTCGAAGGAGGTGATCCTGCCCCTCTGCTCTCTTGAGACCTCACCTGGAGTATTGTGTGCAGTTCTGGTGTCCTCAACATAAAAAGGACATGGAGCTGTTGGAACAAGTCCAGAGGAGGCCACGAGGATGATCAGGGGACTGGTGCATCTCCCATACAAAGACAGGCTGCGAGAGTTGTGGCTGTTCAGCCTGGAGAAGAGAAGGCTGCGTGAAGACCTCATAGCAGCCTTCCAGTATCTGAAGGGGGGCTGTAGGCTGCTGGGGAGGGGCTCTTCATTAGGGACTGTAGTGACAGGACAAGGGGTAACAGGTTCAAACTTAAACAGGAGAGTTTTAGATTGGATATAAGGAAGAAATTCTTTCCTGTGAGGTTGGAGAGGCACTGGAATGGGATGCCCAAGGAAGTTGTGAGTGCTCCATCCCTGGCAGTGTTCAAGGCCAGGTTGGACGAAGCCTTGGGTGCCATGGTTTAGTGTGAGGTGTCCCTACCCATGGCAGGGAAGTTGGAACTAGATGATCTTAAGGTCCTTTCCAACCCTAACCATTCTACAATTCTACTCAGTCTTTGCTGAAACTGTTGAGTAACTTTGCTGTAATACAGCAGCTGGCCAGCAAAGAATTGTGTTGGTTTGGTTGTTCTCTTTTATCCTTTTTATGACATTACCATGGAGAGCAAAGTAAAAGTGCAACTGTAATTGATTCTATAGGAATAGCAAGATGAAGTGGGATGTCTTTATCCCCACAATCACTCCAGGGATTTTTTTTTTGTTTAGGTTTGGTGGTTTTTATTTTTGAAAAATAAGAAGCAGACTCTTCTGTAGTTCTCTGTTCCTGACTGCAGAACAGCAACGTGGGGGTTGCTCAAAGAGTTTATGTATAACTGATTTGGAGCCCAAGTAATTTGCTTGAGGTCAGGCTGTAGTGCTTGGTAATAATTTTTCCACTGCTTTTTAACTTGTGACTAAGCTAAAGAAGACACAAAAATGAATAAAGTGCTGGTTATCCTGTCTGATACTGGAAAAGCTTAAGGGAGATTTTTATATGAGGTATCTTCAAAAGTTTGAATTCAAGGTATAGCAATTAATTTATGTTTTCATGTTTGCAGCTGCTTGTGCTTCGCTTTTGGGCTTCTTTTTAATGTGATGTGACTGCATTTTAAAAGTAAGGTTCCTATTTCAATGTTCTGAATACTGTTGGCAATGCAGATTCAAATATGTGCTTAGGGCATACAGAAAAATGGTTTAAATAAAAACAAGCTGTATGCTGTTTCCTCTACTTGCCACCAGATTTGCTTTGGGTTTTGTTGTTGTTTGCTTGGTTGGGAATTTCTGTCTTCTTGGAAAACCCTCTGGCAGGACATGGATTTGTGATGCGATCTGCGGCATCGACATCTCTCCTTAGCTGGGAAAATATGTTTTCTTTCCCTTATGTTTGTGTACAGATTAATTTTTGACATAAAAAACTTTTTCTTGATAGTATGGTCTGTTCATTTAGGTCTTCTAACTTGTGAACATTTTGAGGCTGTTCTTACCTTGAGGGTTTCTTTAGTTCCTAAGTTACATTCATGTTTCTCATTAGTTAGGCTGCCTATTGTTTGCCAGTCCGTTTTAGCTGGAGATGACAGTGTTTCTTATTACTCTGTTTACCAGTTGAGATGTCCATTGGGCTTCACTGAACTTGTGATTGCATTAGTAAAGCTTGTGTGGATGTATTTCAGTGGCCTGTTATGAAGTATGTATGTTAATTCATTTTGGTTTTCTTCTTGCACCATGTTTGATGAAGGTTTAAAATACAATACTACAGAGTATCTGTGCATGTTTCACAACATACCCTGCTTTGCGTGTCCTTCTTTAGTTCTTTCTTCTGATTCAATCGTTTTGGAGGCCTGGCAATTTGTTACAAGTACTTTTCTCTAGACATGGTTGGATTCTTTGACTTTAAAATCTTGGGTTTGCCTCTCATTTAATATTAATGAGTGTGCAAACATACATCTATATATGTGAGGTGTTTGAAGTCTTGTGCATCATGTTGTTTTGTAAAAACTGAAAAGGAAAAGCTGCAATACACAGTTAAGGTGGTAGGTGTGCTTTTGCCCTTGCAGCTGATACAGGTGACTGGTTTGATCTCATTGCTCATCTTGCTTGCTTTGCTTTGCTTAGCTCAGCAAGTGAGAGTCATGGCTTTTCTCAGAACCATTCTCCAAGTTTAAAAAGGTATGAGGAAGAACTGGTGATCCAAGTGATGAGCATAGTGTCACTGCTTTTCTCAACACCACTCATAAGAATTCACATACTTGTCTCTGGAGCTTGTAAAATATGTAAGTTAAGGAGCCTGAACACCTTCCTGGCAGTTCCTTCCCCCACTGCTTTAATAGGTTTTCATGGGATTTTGGAGTAATTCTGTTTAAAGTTTTGAAAAAAACAAACAAAACAAACCCAACAAAAACCCAACTGTTGGGAATATAGACAGGGGGGAAAAAAAAGTTCCAGTGATTTTCTTGATCTAGAACTTAACTAAATTTTCTTGTAATTCATAAGTGCCCTACTCAGTACATAAATCACCATAGTAAAGGAGCTGTCATATTGTCAGGTTTATGAAGACAGACTTTTATCAGCAAGGTGTTTCTTCAGATATTTGTGGTAAGATGCAACGACAGTATGAAATGGAGAGTAAGATAAACTAAGCAAAGGCAATGGAGCAGAAAGAGTTTTTGCTGAAAAGTAATATAAATGTGGGCAAGTAGAGATTTCTGCTTTTTCTTATTTCTAGCTTCAGTTTTACTCTTTCTTAACTATGCTGCTTTTTGCTATTTGAAAGTGTGAACGTACTGACATCATTTAAAATGGAGGCCTTTGGGGCTTGCATCTGCTCAGCTTTTAACAGGAGTGGTTTCTGAAATATTTTCAGTTAATTCTAAGTAGCGCTTTATAATGTCTGTATTTTACACGTATTGAGGAGATGGCTGTTTCTCTACTTGTCTGCTGTGCATTTTCTAGCCATAGCTCTCCTGTACGCTACAAAGTCCCAAATAAGATGGGCTGCCTTTTCTCACAGTATGTAAGTAGCTCAAATTCAAGAAGTGGAATGAAGGAGAACTCAGTACATAATGTTTTAACCACTTTTGAACAAACTGTACACAAGAAAGGAATGCAGTAGTAACTTTCCCAGCCAGCTTTCTCTTCTGATAAGATGTAGAAAGCAGTTTACAAGTCTGGGAGCCTTTGTCAAGGACATTGAAGTCAAAGAAAACAGTATTATGGAAACCAAGAAGGAGGTTCCTATCTACTGCAAGTCTGAATAGGGGAAAACATGATAATAACGAAATGTCTAAAGCAGTCATTCCAAAATACTGGATTACTCTGTTTCCATTGTATAAAATGTGGATTTCTGTTTGTTTTGAAATTCTGCATAGCTCTTTGCATATTTATCTACTTCACAGCTTTCATTTTTCCAGTAATAGTCAAGTGTTTCTTTGGGACCAAACTCTTGCAGCCAGACAGCTAAAAAATTGCTGTAGTCTTCTCCTACCCCCCTTTGTTTCTCTTTAGTTAATAAGGGCAGTATCTTCTCTCTGTACAAGGCAGCTGTTTTCAGCTCCTGCTGAGTTTCTGCAGGCAGTGTGTTTGCCATGTTATCATTGCTGAGAACTGTAGGAGTTGTTGCTTTGCAGAGGCCAGCTAATCAATACTATCTTGCCTTGTTCCAGGCTCAGACCAATCTGCTGTTTTGACACTCCTCTCTCCTGTAAGCCCTTTTCACATGGTAACGCAATCTCTGAAAAATTTTTTCTTAAGGCAGCGTTCCCATGAATGCTGTCACCAGAGGCAGGAGATTGTGCTGTTTGTAGATGTTTCCAAGTTGGGGCAATGTTACAAGGCTTGCATATTAAGTGTCTCACACAAACTGTTTCTTAAAGCCCTTTTTATCCACTGTTTTTATTTCTTTGCTCAAGACTCAGTTCTAGCATGATCCTAAAAATAAACTGATGGAAAAGTCAGGGAACATTTAAAATGATTATGGGTTTTTTAGTGTTTGTCTGTATTTTGGATGTATTTTCACCCCTCAGCTTCAGTACACTTCTTACCTTGTTGAGACTGCTCTGTGTTTTTAGTGGTTCATGTAAGTTCACTTGTGCTCCTTTAAGGTGAAAGCCAATTTTGCTAAATGGATGCTTCCTTCTGTTGTTCCTTTTATGTAAAGGTAACCGTCAACATCTTAATACACTATGAACTTCATACTCTGTGGAGGATTGTGCCCATTTGTGTGTAGCAATTTTTCAGTTAGTTTTACTGTTTGTCGACATAAAAGCTGTGTTTGGATGACAGAATCCTCAAGATAGGGATTGTGTTTGCTTCATATGTCTCAACAGAGCTGAATGGAGCATGTAGCAGCATCTTTTTTTTTAATAGATATATATATATAGAGAGAGAGAGGGCAGGTTTTGCAGTTCCTAGGTTCTCTGAAAGCCCCTTCCCTTTTCATTATTGGAAGAACTAGTAGTTCTTAAAGCCAGGGAAAAATGTGTAAAGAATATAGAATCATAGGATAGTTAGGGTATGAAAGGACCTTAAGATCATCTAGTTCCAACCCCCCTGCATCATCTATCATAATTCATACTGTTGCTGGGTAGAGTCCCCTGCATTTGTCCATTTTTCAAGGAGAAGCGTAACATGATACTAAATGAACAGCTCTGGTATTCAGAAGTTGCTCTCTCAATTGTTGAGGTTTTTTATGGTACTTTTGCACGCACAAGGCACTTGGCTTCTCTTCAGGTCTCTTGCTGCAGCTTGGGAGTGACTACCTGGCTGCTCCTTAGGAGTGGCTTTGATTTTATCTTAGCGAGGTTTTTTTCCTGTAGTTGCTTTTGTCTTGCAGCTGAGGAAGGAAGTACTGCAGGAAGTATTCTTCCAAAATAACAGCTCTACCTTTTATATGGGTTGCTCTGTCTTGGAGAACTCTGGCAGAGAGTGATAGAGAAAGACAGGAATAGTGATGCATGTCTCATTTAGAAGGCACTTTGTGTGGTTTTGGTCAGTTTAGTAGGTTTCATTCAGTACCTAGCATATTCCAGAAATACTGTAACAGTTCAGCAGTGGGAGGGCATGGGACATGAAGTATTTCAGATTTCCATGAACTTCACTCTCGCTATTTTAGAATTACTGTTAGGATCTCTAGCCGTTTCCCTGCTGATGATGACAAGTTTTCAAGGAAAGACATAGCGACTAAGCGTACAGCTTTGCTAGCGGTTTAGTGCTGTAAATTATCTACTGTTAATTACTCTGTTCCAGAATGGTTTGAATTTTGGTCTTCTAAAGCCAGGTCATTTGTGTCTTGGAGAATTTAAGTCAGACTGTTCTTACAGCTTGATGTTGACATCAGAAACGCTGTCAGTTATTTCATAACTGTATTTTCCGAGTTCTGCAAAGCAGCTATGCTATTTTAAAATTATCATAGCTGGTTTTGCTTTACTATGTGTTAATTCTGCTGGAATGCGTTTTTATACCGTAAGTGATGTCAGTACAGCTTTGCTAAACCTTTGTTCAGGTCCAGAAGCTGCCATGACGTCTGTATGTGCATTCAGTTTTTTTCAGGTCCAGCAGTTTGAGAACAGATATTTGCCTGCTTTTTAAGATCTACAACTTCATTCTCATTAATATTGTCACATGAACAGTGATTAAAGTATGCTTTCGTTTGAACCAGAATAAGCTTCACCATGACGTACTGTTGTTCCTTTACATCATTGTCCCTCAGAAGTTGTTTGAGAAGTGTACATCAAAATAGAGGAACCAGGCATAGGAAAAACATGAGAACAGGCAGATAGAAGGAATGGGCTGACATTCAAAATTACTAGGATTATTGAAAAATTCACCCTTTCCTGTTTCCTTCTTTCCTATAATCTGGCTCTAGGAGCCAAAGCAAATAAAGTGTAATTTAATATGCTTTATGCAAAAATGTAGCTTTTTTGCCCAGTAGTTATTTTTAAACCCATAGCCACTTTTGCCAAATTTTAGTGATCTTTTGGTTTCAAGTTATCCAGTGGTATCTTGTGCATTCTGTTATTTAATCTGCAGTGAAATGCAGAACACAAAACCCCTAAATTGTGGTTCTTACAGGTAAAGAATTTTGTTCCCTATCAAAACACACCACCTTTAAAACTATGGAGTTTAGAACTCTGCGTTCGAAAGAGAGTTTTCAGTTTCCCCGGTTGTCTCATAGACCACATTTTCTAGTACAATATAAAATACATTTTCAGTATCCCTCCTGGTACTTAAGAAAATGAAATAATAGTTAAAACGGAGTAAACATGAGTCAAGGACTTCACACTTCTCACACATTTTTTGTAATTATTTTGGCACATAAAGTATGGATACCTTGGAGTCTAATAAAGCTCCACACTTGTGTGTGGAACTTCAGTGATGTCTTTAAAAGTCTGAAAGGATTGCCATGAAGTAGAGTGTGGCCTGTCTGAATAGCGTGATCATGAGAGGCAATGGTATATGGAAGAAATGTGGCTAATGTACAGACGGAACACTTTTGATGAAACAGGTCTGAAAAAGATGTTAATTTTGAATTTTCCATTTGTTGAGAAGGGAAACTTCATTTATTTTCCTAATGTTCCTGATGTAATTGTTCCTCTCTTATGAATACTTTGATACTTGAGTAAGTCTGTGTACATTAATGAAGGAGAGAATGTTTATACATGTTGATTGTGATGGTCTAATTGAGGCTTGTTGAATGAATAGCTGATCTGTGCTTTTTCTTGTTGGATGGATTAGTATTTCAGATTTGTCCTATCTGATGTGAGCTGTGCTATCATCAATAAGTAACTTTCAAGTCAGCCAGTCAGTGAAAAGAATAAGGGGATAAAAGATGAGGTATTAAGCTGAAATTATTTAATTAAAGACTTGTTTGAAAAATAGCCTGGTAATTCTCAAGCTGTCTGACTTTGGGCTTATCTAAAATTTAATTTTAAAGAAATACATAATTTTTCATTTATTCTGCTATTATTTAATATATTTACTGTTAACATTCCAGAAAAGATAGTACTATGCTTCAGTGTGTTAAGGTCTTTGGAGTTTTTATGAGTGGAAAAGTCTATTAGAAATGTGAAAAAATACTTACTTAAGGCTATATGACACATCCCCAATTTAGCACTTTTTAAAAATTAGCATCTCAAGAAACAGAAGATATTCTTTTCTTTAGAGGCATAAACCACACTGTCCTGTTGGTTTGCTAAGATAAAATAGAGTATCAGTGCACCAAAAATGTTGGTGTTTGATTTGGAGCTTTTTCTGGGCACTTGTCTTGGGAATTGGAGTCTTAACAAGTGCAAATACTTTAAAGTGGCTTTTCAGTCTAAATAGTAGTTTCTTGTTTCATAGCATGTTATCATCATGATTCTGACCTATTGATTAGAAAAAGGAGCACAGGATTATGGGAGACCAGTTTAGCTGTAGTTAATTTTTATACCATCTTTGAAGAGTTGATTCTGTTTTTAAGAGGAAGGCAGGCTTTAATTTATGAACCACATTTTGGAGGAGCATTTGTCTTCTCAGATGAAGCAGAAGAAAAGATTACATTTTTAAACTACTTTCTCTTTTTTGCTATTTTTCTTTTGATTAGCTGTGTCCTGAGCCTTCTGTGAAATAACAGCTGTGTTTGTATCCCTACCTGTTTGTTTGCAAGTATATGAAAAAGACCCTGATCCTATGTATTTGCATAACAAGTAGTATTGCCAGTACACATTATAACTCACTGATTAGAGGGAAACTGTGGCTTGTTTCTTTGGTCCCTAAGAAGTAAGTGCTAGAGCTTAACCCCTGCCAGCTGTTGCAGTGAAACACTGTATTTTAATACATACATTTTAGGTTTAAGTAATTATCTTTGTTCAGAGTGAGAGAGGACTTCTTATAAACTGACAGGTTTTTATGTTTTCTAAATACAGTTTCTATGACTTCATTGCCTGGTTATCTTGCAATTTTGCAGACCTGAACAGAATCACAGTGTCATTTCTGAAAGGTGAATCTACAGAAATGATCTTTCCCATAATAACTGGATTTCTGGAACACAGCAGCAAATGAGGAAGGAAAAGACTTAAGTTACTTAGGCAGCACAAGACATCTTTCCTTAAGACTCTTCGTGTGGTTTCCTCTAAAGGGAAGTGTTTGATTTTTCAGCCTCACCTATCCCTTTTTCTCTTCTGCTGCAGTGGTGCCGCTGGTTTCCTCCTATGGTGCCAGGAGGCTGCTCTGTGGGAGCTCACCCTTGGAGCGCTCCCTTGGCACTGAAGTTGGAAAGCAGAGTAAGCCTTAGAGTTTTCGGTCTGTGGGTTTTTTCAAGAGGATTGCTTTGAAAAATGCACCTTTCTTGAACTCCAGATGTTGAATAAGAGGGTACTAGAATCAAGGGAGAGAGATTGTTGCTACAGAGACATTTCTGAGAGGGTTTTGATGCTGAATAGACGATAGGCATTGCAGATGCTAAGGCAGTCTGTGAGGTGTAGGAAGCAGACAAAATGGGCTAGGGGCACAGAAAGAGAAGCAGCAATAGCCCAGCAATGAAAGCTGAAAAGCCTAGCTGAGGAACATGAAAGGGCCTATGTTCCTGAAGGAATTTCCAGTGCAGGTTTCCTTTATTCAGTAACATTCAGTGAAATAATGTACTCAAGGCTCTGAAGTGAAATTGTTCAGTGTGTGTTCCAAACTGGTGAAGTGTGTTTCACAAAGACCTTTTCTTCCTTTTTGCATGACTTGAGTAGAAAACACTTTTTTCATAATACACCCAAAGAAATTCTCTATATTCTTCTTTCTCCTCCCCCC
>NDXB01013740.1:0-18985 GCA_002631895.1 Agapornis roseicollis
GGGGAGGGCAAGAAGGGGGGTTGAGTGAGTGAACGAGCTGCGTGGGTTTAAACCACGACAATTTCACACAGCATCAGTGTGGTGGGGAAAACACATTGCCCATAGCTTGGCTCTTCCCTTACTTGCACCATGAGCTGTGTCTTAGTCTGCCTGGACAGGAAAGCACCAGACAAAAAATCAGTGGGTATTTTCCCATAGAAAAAGCAAGAGCCAATAACAGCCCTTCCTGATAACTACTTCAAAATTACTTTCCATTAATTTATGCTCAGACAAATACAGGCTTTTCATTTATTGCAGATGTAGTTTCTTTCTGATGTCTCAAAAATAAGATGCACAAACCAGCAGGAGGCTGGTAGTCATGCCAGGCCACTTCAAGGATGGACATCTATGGCGGGTCTGCATGCTGCGGTGGGCACCGGCTCACGCCCAGCAGCCTCTAATAGATCAGGCCTTTAACGTCAGAAAATAAGTTTTTCTCTCCTCCTATCAGTATGTTAGCGGGGAGTTGTGGGGTTTTTTTGTTTGCTTCCACTAAGAAGCTACTCATCATCAGGTTATGCAGCCTGATGCCTTCATCATGTTAACAGGCCTGTTAAAATTTTACAGAGTTGTCTATATTATTAATATTCATTTGTGGTATAAATTTTAAACTGTCATTTGGAAGCAAACACACTGTATGCACTACATATAATTAAAAACCCATCCACTTGTCAAAGTAAAAGGTTTCAATGCATTTTGTTCATCGCTCCTAGCAGAAGCTTCCACCACAAAGTGCTCTCCAGAGCTGTTAACGGCTGGTAATTGCAATGCACATTAGCAAAGCATACCGATTACGACAACACACCTGAAAATGAGGTACATTGATGTGTATATTCCAGCATAAAACCTGAACCAAAGAGCTGATAAAAACCCTCTCTATTATTCAGAAACAGAAGCTACAAAACCATTGTTCACTGTGTCCAAGGGAAGAGACTGCCACCCAAAAGCACTGCTCCTAAGGAGGCAAGGAGTACTATTTTGTCAGAATACCCTTTACTTTCACGCTTGCTACTGCATATTTGGGACCATCCCTACCCAGATCATGTCTTGCTGTTTCAGGAATTATATTCCTTCCACAAAAACCAGGAACTGATTGTTTTCAACTGAATAAGCTTAAAGGAAGAAAAGAGCAAAGTTTTGGGAATACCTCCTAACAGGCAGAGCCTGAAACATAATTTAGAGAGAGCTTTAGTATTGGACTTTATCTGAAATTTTAAAATTAAATCATTTACACCCACCCCTAGTGACTGGGAATCCCTCTGTAGAGTCCAACACATAACGCCACAGTCTATAACACCAGAAAATTCCAGCCATGCATATTGAGCAAAATTTTCCATTAACTTCCTTAAATAACATACAGTAGAGCAGCCCTGGAGGGTGAGCATGGGTTAAACTGATGGATTTCTCTCCTCAATTTGATATGAAAGTGTTGGGGGTTTGCTTTGTCTTGCTTTTTGGTTGTTTTTTTAATAATCATGCCTTCTTTCAGCATTTGCTTTGTCTGAACCAAGTGCTACCACTGGAGAATAATGCATCTATCTGTCATATCACAAGTTATCAATTACAAGTTTCTAATGAGGTAGAACTCTTGGTTTTAGAGCCCTAGCTGAGCTGAAAAAGTTGATGCAACTATTCCACCCTTGGCCAAGCTGTTTAAGCTTTTATTTTTCTCTCTCTGTCTCTGTACTCAGTACTGCATTTCCAGGAAATACCAATGAGAAACAGGATTATGCAAACACTCAGGCACAGCTGACAGGGACCAGAGATCCCAGCATGCTTGCTCAATAAACATGCAACACAAGAAGAGGTTTGGTGCCACTGGGATGATGCTGGGGGCAGAATCTCCCAGCACCTGAAATCCTGGTAATTCCATTAATTATCTTGATAGCTTCTAGCTTTGCTGCAGGATAAGACTAGTTACCCATAAAGGCAAAGGCATCCCAAGGAACAAGGGTTGTCTTCCTGATTTAAAAAAGGTGCAGCTGAAGGACAAAAGAATTTGTAAATAAGTGCTTCGACTAATTCTACCCTATAATAACCTTCATATTATTTCTAGATTTCTAAAGTACTCACCTGGAGCTGGCTGTATTCAGGCAATTTCTAGAACTTGTGATACATGTCTTTTTTAAAAAACCACAGGCATGCTTGTTATTTATATACTCCCTTACATTTTATTACAGAAGTTGCTGACAAATCATAGGTCACTGCTAAGCTTTTAACAGCCCTCCTCCTCCCCAAAGTCTTCAGAAGCAATTTAGGCATACAAAGGTTATGTGGTTCTCTTCTCTCTCCAAGGTAATGCCAGAAATTTCACCTTAAATCTTTTTTGTGTTTCTCCGCTCAATTTGCTGGCCAAGGGCTGGACGCAGTGAACACCTGGAGGTGTCCTTCTTAACATGGAAACATGGAAAACTTAATCGTTACCAGTCAGGAAAGAGATAATTACTTTGGCATCACAGCAATCATCCCAATGGCCCCACAAAGGGCATCTTGTCATCCTACCTGCCAGGACTGGAGCAAAGGGAAATCCTCCAGCAGAAGTTGATGGCAAAAATGCACAAATATGCTTACATTTTGTTACTTTTCTTTCTTGTTGTTTGGTTGTTTTTTTTCTTCTTCTTCCTCTTAGGAGCTATGCATGTTAAAATGCCTGGACCTGAGCAGGGTCCAAGAGGCTGCCTGTGCTACCCGGTGGCTCTCCATTCACATGCTTTACTGCTCATTTCAGGGGGTATTTGCCTCCTTTAAACCTGCCATTTATGTGGAAAGCCTCAAAAATAAGTGTTAAAAATTTATGACCTGTCAATGTTCAACCAATTACTAAAAACTGAAGTCTAAGGCAAGGGTAAAGCTTGATGTGAGACATTCATCCTGTACTCCTACAGGACTAAAGGGAGATTGACTGCTGTAGAAAAAAGGACTTGCATGATCTCCACAGCAAATTCTCCTCTTCCAGGAAGTGGTTTTATCCCATTAAGCTAAGTAACAGTGTGATATCCTGATGTTAACATCTGGCCCATGCGCCACTCTGTATCTGAAATGCCAACAGACGTCTACGTTCTGTGATAAGCCAGAAAATGGGAGGTCAGAAACCAAACTCTGAGTGAAGGATGCTCTCAAATATTTCCTCTCAATGTTCACTGCCACGTTATTTTTCAATGTAAGTTAAAATGACAGGCTGTACTACGCACGGCTGAGAAATGCGCAACCTGATGGAAGGGTTTCTAAGCAGGCAGAAAGCGTGGTGTCTAAACTGCAACACTTCCTGTCTATTTGGAAAGAACATCTATTCTTAGCATTAACATTTTCTCATCATAATTCAAGGGGTATTTTTTTATTAAGCTGACGATGGTTTGAACCGCAATAAAACTTTCTGTCAGTTTGTGGTTGACAGCCCTTGCCACTGTCTGCTGTCAATGCCTGCTTTGATGCACTAGCACTTTTGCAGCTTGATTTTATTTAGTAGAAGAGATATGGGCATCCACCTTGCCTTCTATGCCTTTAGTGCTGCTGATCACTGTTAAAACAATGTTTCAATTAAAAATCCCTTTTGTTAAAGAACAAGAGACAAAAAGAGTCTTAAGGGTACCAACTGTAAAAAGATGCTCTATGAATTCATTGAAACAGAAGTGTGTGAATTCCAAGCCTTGCCTGAAGCTACAGGGGATGTTTCAGGTGGCAGGATGCAGACAGTGACAGAGCATTTTAGACAGAGCCATTTAGCAGAGACATGGGATCAGTGAAAGACATGAGACACAACCTGCTCACCCTGCCCTGGCCAGGACCTTCTGGAATAGGTGAACATCCCCATGCTGCCTATTTTGTTCTTTACACTGATCTCTGGATTCTTAGACCATGACACAAACAGGTATTGGGATGAGATCCACAGCAAAGCAGCAGTCCTATGGATCAGCTACTCAAGAGCAGCACCCTTTTTGCACAGCAGGAAGAAAAAAGAGGAAAAGAAATAGAGAGCCTGCTGTTGCCCATGAGCCTGCGATACCATTGGAGAGACACTGGCATGAAGGTTCACCCATGTCTTCAGGCACCCCCCTCAACACACACACAGCAGGACAGACTGAGGGTGATGAGTCATTCAGGATGTCGGACACAGAACCACAGAACAGAGCAAAGCAGCCAACTGGTCAAATGAGAGCATTGTTTCTCTTGAAATGTCAATCTGCAGCAGGCCTTTCTAGAACATCTAATGCTTACTCACCATTTACTACTGAGACCCAGAAACTGCCCCAACAGACAGGGGTCAGAGATTGAACAAATTAAGCATGTTTGCTAAAGGAAACCAAGAGAGCAGAGTGGCTCAAGGAATGCAATGCACACATTCATACAAGAGTCAGATATCAGTCTTATGCTAAATATTTTAATTTCTTATCGCAGTGAATAGCAAACCCAGGCTTCTGCTCCGCTACCCGATTTAGACATGTTGTTTATGCTCCAGTACTATAAATACCTCCTAGTTTATTCAGACTGTGCTGTTCTCCCAGGAGCTATCTTGACGCTTAAAAAATAGCGATGACAGCAAAGGTATTTTTCTTATCAACTGGTGCTCTTCTCAGGGCAATTTTTAATCACTCACACACGCATAGGTTTCTGACATGTTGCAGACAGGTCATCTTGATGCTCACCAGGACCACAGCTACCCATCATTAGCACAAGTTATAGCAGGTTTCGAAAATGTCATAAAACCAGTTTGTAAAACAACTGCAGATACCAATAATGTTCCCATGTAGAGGAATGCAGCAGGCTACTGTCAGGTGAGCTAAGCTCCCCTTTTCTGTATTAGTCATTTACCAAAAAAACGGGGATCAAATAAGAGCTTGAAGCCCTCAAGCACTGCCCTTCTGTGCTCAGCCCACAGATGTCTGCAGCATTTTCCATTCTTTTTATAAAAACAGAGCCAGAAGTGCAGTTATCTGAACAAAACTGTCTAACGTACATTTCTTGCAGTGACAGAAATTTACACTATCTGAGAATCTGGACCGGTATTTTTATTATCTCTTGTTTTTTTTCCTAAAACCAGAACCTCCATCTTATTCTGAAAACACTGATCCGTTCCTGTCTACCTACGTGCAGGAGTGCGTCAGGACTGATTTCAGCCCCTTCAGCTCCTTTCTTTGCGCAGATTTTTTTTGCAGAGCCATCTGCCACACTACTGCTTTTGCATCATTTCCCTCCTACCGGGATGTTATTGAATAAGAAGTCACAGCACCAAAATGGAAGTATTTCATTGCCATGCAGATCTCTGCTGGCAGGAGGAAGGGGCAAGAGGAAGACGCAGGAGGAAAGGAATAGCGGGAGGAAAGGAGCATTGCAATGGGAAGAGGTGATGCACCTGTTCTACCTGGATGGGGATATTTACAGGATGCTCATACACAGAGTTGGTGATACTTATGAAGTGGTACTCTGGCATAAAAGAGGGTTACCCATCCATGCCCTGACAAGGTGCAATGGATGCTCACCAGAGCTCCCCTCCAGCCTCAAGTATTCTGTAATTTTTTCTGATAATACAGTCCTATGATAACTTTCCTCACACTACTAGCTGATAATATTTTCAATGCCCTCACCCTCCACAGACGCAGCACCAGCACCACATGTTGCATAACCGAGAAAATTCTGCATGGCTGCTGACACATTGCAACTGACAAGGTGACATCTTCGATAACCCCGTAGTTTTTTCAAGCTCTGTGCCCCTCAAGTTCTGGTAAAGTGAAAATTTTTGTTTAACATTAGTGTGTGCATAGCTCCTATCACAGGAAAAATAAAAACTAACACTTATCATAAAACGCACATTTCAGTGTCCTGTGATGCCGGAACTTCTCCACCGTCATGACCATGTTCTCTGGCTGTAAGGAAGGGCAGTACTCCATGGGACTCTACCAGACCCCAGCTCCTGCTGCAGCAGCATCATGCTGGGTCCCACCAGGCACAGTCCCACTGCCACTAGGCTCAGAGCTGCAGCATCAGCCTGCGCAGGGCCAAAGTAAAGGGGGTTTGCTGCAGAGGAGAACGGCTGTGGAACCTCAACCTACTCCTCTTCACGCACATTGAGATCCATCACCCATGTGGCAGCTAGGGAAGCCTCACAGCAAGCTCCAGCAGCTGCTACCCCAACCACGGGCATTCTGGATGGTTTCACAGGAATGAAACCACCAGTCATGTCTTATTTCTTGCCTGCTCCACCAGCAGCAAGCTTTAATTTCAAAAGTAAGAAGTCCTCAATTATCCTGAATTAATATCAGAATGATTTTCTTCCCTTGTTAGTATCAGAAGTGACTTCTCTCAGCCCCAAAGCTGCCTGAATCACATCGACAGCTTACAAAAAAGCCAAGGGAGCTTACAGAAAAGCCAAGGGTAGCTGCTTCCAGGCTGGATTTCTCTTCAAATTACAAATCCATTTTTTCTAACTAAGAATTAAAAAGCTGGGTTCTGCAATTAATGGAGTTTTGGCTCCAAAACACAGCCAAAAATGTGTTTTATTTTGTAGCGCAATGTACCTGTCCATTGGGGATGTGTGGGCAGAGACATGGGAAGAAAGGATTGTTTTGTCATATCAGAAGAAAATTCTTTGCGGTCAGAGGATGCCTCAGGAACACACAGCTAGAGTGAAACATGAGAGAAGTCTGCCCCTCAGTCAGTTAGAAAAGGAAGCAAAACCCCCCACATTTTAAATAAATAATCCTTTTCAAATGAGAACACTTAAATTATGAGGCACGAAACACAAACCCAACCCCTTCCCTTTGAATACATGATTTCGTCAGCAGCTCTATGCTTCTCCAAACACCCACCAAGCCATATGCTGCTCAGCACCAAAATAGAGCACTTTTAATCTTCAGGAGTTTGGCATACCTAAAAAAAAAAATCTGAATTTAGAGACTGCCTTCCTGGGATGGAAAAACTATTTCTCTTTGTATGGAAAAGTCCCATTTGCTGATGCTACACAATATGGCCAGATAGTTGATACAGTTTTGGGCTCCATGTTACATGGATGTCCTCTAACTGCTGCCTGAGAGAGTGGAGGGAGCTTGGCAGCAGTACTGGCAGCACAGATAGACCCACTGCAGCACCAGCTCCTTTCCAGCTTCCTTTCCTGCATCCATGGTATGGAAAAAGGCTCTCTGGGGATGTCCAAGAGAGGTGTTTAAATATACCATAAACCTGACAGCCAGTTCCTAAGCTGAAAATAATGTGCCATTCGGTATGACGTTCAGGGGAACTCAGGTTAGATCTAAGGAAGAAAGTTCAGGGGAAACTCAGGTTAGACTTTACGAAGTTCTTTACTGTGAGGGTGGTGAAGCACTGGAACAGGCTGCCCAAAGAAGTGGTAAATGCTCCATCCCTGGCAGTGCTCAAGGCCAGTTTGGAAAGGGCCTTGGGTGCCATGGTCTTGTGCAAGGTGTCCCTGCCTGTGGCAGGGGGGTTGAAACTAGATGATCTTAAGGTCCTTTCCAACACTAACCATTCTATAATTCTATGAACTGCATCAATACAAAGATGAAATGCAACAAGGAGCTGAGGTTGGAAATGAACTTTTCTTACTTAGTGTTGTTTGTCTAACATGTGTATTAATTTATAGAATATCTTTGCAGCACTAAACATTTCAAGGCAATCAATTAATCCTCAGAACTGCTTCAAACAGTCCTGCTCCTGTATTGGTGTGACTTTTGCTCCCAACCTGCAGCCCCAGCTGACCATAGCCAGTTCAAACAGAAAATGCAAGGTGAGATAATCCCATACAGACCATGAGCCACCCAAGAAAGAGGAAAAATCTTCATGTACCATTGTCCTCTCTTGGTGTACTAGTATTTAAAAATTATGGTGATCACTGACTGTTCTAGCGCTCACACGTACCCCATAGGTATACCAGGGCTAGATACAGGGATGACAGGTGTCCTCAGCTGCTGGAAACCAGAGGGTGGCCCCCAAATAGAGGGCAGATGGGGGCAAATGGCCTCCCACTTTGGGACAGCGGCTGCCTACTTCAAACCCAGAGCAGGATGTGGAGAAGCGGGCAGCCTTACTGGCAACCCTAACAACCCTAAACCACTGCCTTCAGTTTGGAGGGACTGTTCTGTTCCTTTTTGCTACAGACCAACTTCTGATGTGGTGTTTAACCCAGCTTTTCTAACTACAGCTCTTGTCCTGCAACTCAGAGTGCCTGTCTTGCACTTGAAACATTCATAGCTCCCAGATCCACCACAAGCATCACCCAGCCTGGTACAGCTTCTGTCACATATTTAAAATTAATGCACAGTGCTTAACACAAGATCCCCTGAACTAAACATAGCATATGCTGCACAGTCTTTGGTTGTAGCTGACAAACATTTCATACAAATACATCAGGCACACGGAATTTCCTAGGGATGAAATGCATCAATTTTGTCAGTACTGGGGGAAATGATTGTCAGGCTAGAGTTTGGGCTGTAAAAGTCTCTTCAGGAAACCAGAAACACCTTGATGCATAAGATACGCATATATATGATATATATTTAGAAAACAAGTTATCCTCTTCAGCATAGTGCTGAATGCCTCTTGGGCAAGATCACAGCCTCACAGGTTGCTACAGCGACTCAAGCACAGCATCAATTATCTGCACTGTTCTATAATGTCAAGAATTAGACTTAAATTACATCAAAGCCACGAGAGTGAGAGTATTCACGCAGCTTTTCAGAAGCAATCTGGAGAAGAGCATCTCTGCAAAGGCTGGGAGAAATGGGATACTTCTGTGGGAAAAGCCAACGCCCAGCCAGGTGCCCACCCAAAATAAGCAGTTTTAAATAGTGCTCTTAGTCCCAGCAGCTCCCACAGAAAATAAACACAGCTGCCTGAAGACAAGTGGAAAACCAGGCAGTATATCCCTGCAAATAGAGTTTTTCATTAGGCTTCATGTCCTGGCAGCAATTTCAGGTTTTCACAACAACCATACTGCTACATAGGTCCAGAAACGCCTCTGAGGTTTCAAAATAATTATGAACTTCAGAAAGGAGAACATCTTAAAAATCAGGATTTTCTTGTCATGAAGTAATTTGTTGATGGTGTTGATGCAAGCAGTTCCAGGAATACATATGAGCATATCCAACTAACCCAACACTTATTTATTTACATTTTGGAAGTAATCAACATTCATTCCAGGTTACTCTCCCCCTCCCCTGCCCCGCATGTTGTACACTCTTAACCACACACTCTGTACAAACCTTAAACAAATCTGTTGCGCTCACTTTGATCAGGTGTTACATCTCTCAGCAGTCAGCAAGAAGGGAAAATTATGTTCCTGCTTGTACTTCCAGTGCAAAAACCTCTACCTAAACATGAGTTCGAAATACCCATGCACACCACTTCTTGCCTTTGCTAGAAGGCAAATCAGTGTGGGCTCTGCCCAGTTTGACCAGCTGAAAATACTGCCAAAATATAAAGTTGAAATGGCAGTACTTTTTAAGGACATTCTTTAGCATTAATTACCCAGAATGCAATTGCTTTAATTTTCCTAAGAGCTATGACTGAGCCCCAGGCACCCAGTGGGGCATGACTGGGTTTTGCTCTTCTCATCTGAGCAGCCCCTGGCTACAGAGAGCAGGGAAACAAGTTGCCTGTAACCTTTGAAGATGGGGCTCACTTAGCAGAACACCACCATGCTTGTCCATGTCCAAGAAGAGTCTTTAAGCCCTGACCTGATGACTGATTGTGATTTTTAAGGGAGAGCAGATGGAAGACAAAAGGTGCTTTTCTTGGAAAAAACATGGGACTAATTTGTTTCCCCATTACTCCTCAGAGAAAGACACGCAGAGCTTTGTAACTACAATTACATAGATGCTGGCCATATGAAGCCACGCAACATGCTCTCTTAATAACAAATCTCACTTTTAAATGCATTGAGCAGAGAAAGATTCACACTCTCTTGCCTCTGATTGGGTCTTTTCAGAGATCTGAGATATGAAAATCAGCCTGCCCAAATATACGTTTTCCCCTTCCTCTTCAGTGAGCCCATCATCTTAGCATTACCTCCCCAACCTACTGAGCTCTTACTCTGCTAAACCTGGGCTTCCCTCCAGACAAACTTCTGAAAAAACATCTTCAAATGTTCAGTAATTTTGTGTTGGTTTTATTTTGGGTTTTTTCCCTGGAAATACACTTCACCGATTTCCACAGATTATACAGGTATACTCATATCACCAGAGGCACAACATTTCAGAGCTGTTCCTTCATCTGCAGCGTTACCAAACCTCTCCTATATTAAAATAAAAATCCCAAATAAAATAGAACCAACATTTCCTGATGCAAGGGCAGGAAAGGCAGATAAGGCTCAGAGTTATTGAATGCTGTTTTTCTTTATATGGCCCCATCTTCAGTTCTGGTTTATATATAAAGTATGAAGAAGATCATATAACAGAAAATAATTTCCTGTGGCACGCACAGGAGTAAGATTATTACACCAGTCAGCAAAGGTTAATTAGTAAGACTATATATATATGTATATAGTAAGACTATATATACTGTGATGTGATGTCACGCAGCATACTTGTTACCTCCATGTGCACACCAGGAGAATAAAAAAACCTGCAACTCAAAACTGTACTGTACAAATAACCACATCCCTAGAAGGAGTTTCTAATTTTATACACAACCCCCTTTCCATACATTCAAATTGCACTGCTAATACTTCTCACCAAGCTACTGTAAAATCTTGGAAGTCTGGGCCCTTTTTGACATTTTGGAGAAAACCATGACTTTTCTTTCTGAAAATTTCAAAAGCAAGTCAGTATTTTTGACATTTCCTTATGAATTTCCTATGGTATTCTTTTTTGCTTCCAAACATAAATGTCAGTGTACTGCTTTTCTTCCAGGAAGAGACCCAAGAAGCTACCGCTACCCCATCCCTGGAAGTGTTCACAGCCAGGTTGGACAGGGCTTTGAGCAACCTGATCTAGTGGAAGGGGTCCCTACCTGTGGCAGGAGGGGTTGGAACTACATGGTCTTCAAGGACCCTGCCAATCCAAACCATTCTGTGGCTCTGTATTTGAAAAACCAAGCTGAATTTCATCACCTGAAACCATGGCAATGCCATGACACACTGAAGGCACAAGCACTGCCAAAACAAGCTCCTCTCCACAGCTCAGAGAGGGAAAAGCCTGCTCTTCAAGTGCAAAGGTAGAGAAAATAAAGACCTGAGGACAATCTGCAGATTGGCCTAGTGGAAAAGCTGAAGCAGAGCTTTAGCTGCTGCTCAGGTGAGGAAGAAGGGCTTGGTTTAACAGCTACACTGGAGCATGGCTGTTTGCATTCCCCTGGATTCTGTGTTTTGTGCTGAAGAAGAGACCCACACTGAAGCAGGTAGGGTGGCAGGCTGGGGCAGGGGTTGTCAAGCAGCCCCTGGGGGGAAAAAACCTTCCTTTTTCCACTCAAAGTCAGCAAAAATGCCTCCTCTTCTTGGAAGGGCTCAAGGATGCCTCTTCCTGGCTGCCAGTGCCCATTACTAGGATATGCAGCTCTTTTTCTCTCTCTCCCCTAGAAGGACTTTCATCTGTAATGTCAGGCTTCCTATGCACATTTAAAAAAAAACAGTTAAATCTGCACAAATACAAAGCAAAGTTGTTAACTTCAATCACTTTCTAAGACAATTCCAGCCACATCTTAAAACTTCTGGTTTCTATCAGGAACTGCAGTGACCAGCTACTCTCCAGAGCATTACATTTCTTCTTCTTCCATTTGAAAAGCAAAAAAACCCAACAAAACCTAGGTGGTTTTTGTTTGGTTTTGATTTTTTTGTCTTTTACTGTCTTCTCTGTGCACTGAGGTATGAAAAGCCATTTTGTGCATTTTCTGTGCATCTCCTCTCTCTGCAAGATGTAATGTTCACAAGAACAACAAGAGAGATGGGGGTCTTCTGCTGGTGGGTTCCTGCTGCTTTTCCGCTGCAGCCCCTCACATAAACTGCAACAAGGACATGCACTTCATGGACCACGGAATCATAGAATAGTTAGGGTTGGAAGGAACTTAAAAATCATCTAGTTCCAAGCCCCCTGCCATGGGGGGTGTACACAGCACTAACCATAAGTGTAAGCATCATTTCATATCACACTGGAAAAGCCCAAAGGTCTGCTCCATCCCACTCTGCTGGGCTCTTCACTTCAGTCGCCTACTCCTCCCTTCATTATCAACAACAAACTACCTCACATTTTAATATTCCTCTTACATATATATATTTTTTAAAAAAATAAAAAAATCTGTATAGCAGCTGCTGCTGCTCATTTTGTTATTTTTTTCCCCTAACACTCACATACCTATTATTTCCATGTGCCTTGCTGGAGTCCAGCAGGAGGGAAGCTGCCCATGCAGAGCTGCAGAGACTCAAGCAGGAGGAGATGGCCATCTTACCCTATCTGCACATCAACACAGCACAACTCAAGCCTCCAAAATCCATCTTTTCAAAACCGCACACCTGCACCCTACCCACCTCAGTATTCACAAGGAGCAATTTCAGCAGCCAGAGAAGCATTATTACACTACCTGAAAGTCCCTAATTATTTTGTTTGTGTTTACTGATGTTCTCAGGTTGATCTGTTCAACGCTAATGAGCCATTTACTCTCAATTAGAAGCCTCTCTCAGAACAGAGCTTTAATTCCAGAGAGTTTCACTGATGAATTAATTACAGCGTGAGCTCAGCTTTCTGCAGGAGCTTCTTCTCCCCTTGGAGCAGGTCCCCTGAGCCAGAGCACCCAGAGAATATAATTTACCTTAACGCTACTGTTAGTAACACGTTCCCATTGGTAATGTATACACACAATCACAGAATGGATGTGTGGATCCATCCAATGAATTGAGCAACATCTCAAGGCACGTTTGCTGGATATATTTTAAAGGCTTAAACTATTTCAGGTTAAGAAATAAAAAGGAATACAGAAAGAAAAATACGATTTTTTTATTATGTATGTGGTACTTAGTCTAAAGCATTATATGAATTTCCCACAGCTTTAAAAACCTGCCTAGGTCTGGCTGCTGAGCAGTACTAACAGAAACAACCACAAGCAGAGAAATCCTGCACTGCGATTCCTGCCTGAAAAAAAAAGTATATTAAATATAAATCTGTGCTATTTCATCATGCAACATTAAGTCAGCAATGTTCCACTGTGGGAAATTTCATCCCCATTACTGTGTACCGTGTGAATTTAATGCATCTGCAGCATAATGAGGAAGAGGAAAGGAGCTCCAGAGAAACACTGTGAATATGCTTAGCACCACAGTTTGTGTCCCATTAGATGATTGTGGCTAATGTATGTGAAGTGTCATGCTACAAAATAAAAAAGGCAAAAAAGAATGAATAATTAATATGGCCCTGAAGGGTTGTTTGGAAGATAGCTATAGTCAGAAGGAGGCTCTAGGGTCTTCTTTCTATCCGGTACTCAGACTGCAGACCCTGATGGCTGTAACATGATGGCCAGCTCACAGGCACACCAGGGTGAAAGGACACACAGGTAGCCCCAAAGGATGCAGATAATCCCAATACATTTCCAGTGAAGTTTCTATATTGTAGATATCAGCATCTCCAAGAGCTGAAATTGCCATTCTGAGACACAAAATACTTGGGAGCAAATTCTGTTTTACATGGAAGGTGACAAACTGGAGATAATGAACTAAGAAATAAAAAAACCCTAATTCTGAGAACCTGTCTGAGAAGCAAAAGCCATGAGATATATACACTTGGCTTGGTCATGGCAAGACAGAATGTTCAGCAGCATTGAGATTAAGGGAAAGGCAGATGAAACCTGTTCCAGGAAACCACCAGCCCAGCCAAGGGTCACCCAGTGGCATGGCACCTACACCCACCCATCAAGCATGGTGTAGCATCACCCCAGCACCCCTTGCTGAGCTACAGCCATGGTATTGCCACAAGTACTGAAGTGAGGGCAGGAAACTCAAAACCTCAAAGGATGCTCACAGTTTACTGCCATCATAGCTCAGTGCGCTCAAGCTGTCTCCAGAAACTTCCAACAGACTAGTGAGAAGACACACCCCTGCATCAATCCCAGTCTAGCTCTTTGCTTGTTACATAAAATAATGGAAGCAACCAATTCCGCTCAGCTTGCCACAACTTTTTTTTCACAAAAGGAACTCACGTAAATTAGTATTTCAAAGAGCAACTTGTGGGTGAATAGTTTCTATGCAATGCATTATGCAGTTTGTTGGAAAAGATCTGGTAATAATGCACACCAAGGGATGGAGATACAAGCTTCTAGGTACAGTTAGACACAGAAAGCTCACTGTAAGTATTTACCCCTGGGGGCAACATCTATTTAAATGTGAAATCCTGACAGCAATGACTACAACCTGCATGGCACTGCAAAGTAAAAGCCGTCAGAGACTCTCCTTCCTATACTTGCCCCGTATCTTTTGGGAGATGCTAATAAATCTCACATCCCTACACTTTCCAGCTTTGAAACTGTTTCCTGTGCATATGGAGGCAGCAAAGCAACCCCCATCCCCCACTGCCTGCTTTATCCCAGCCTGACCCCCAGGTCCCAAAAAATCAGCCCAAACTCTGACCCACAAGACCAGCAGACATGAAAACCCTTCCCCCCACCCCCCACCCCCCTTTTTGGTTTTAAATATTCTCCTAATTCATTTCTCTTTCCTATAACATTTACTCCCTTCATCAGCAAAATACTTACTGGCACATTCAAGCTTCAACCTGGCAGCAAAACACTAAGAGACAGGAATTCAGGGGATCAGCTACCTGCTAACTAACAAGTAACTACTCCGTGGCCCCAGGGTACCCTCAATCAAACAACTTCTTTGGAACTTCTTTGCCTAAATCAGTAACTGAGCAGTATTCATTGGGACACCCAATCCTCTGCTGCTGGTCAGCCACCTCTAAAAACCTGGGAGTATTTTAAATTAAAGCCTTCCCTCTCATATCATTAGCCATAGGAATATCAAAACAGAGAACAAAAATCCATTTATGTATCCTGTAACTTGTTAATTTTCAGTAATTACTTTGCGTGTTTCTGCATTCCTTTGATTACACACAAAAACTTCTCCACTAAGCATGATGAAAGGATGTGGAGCCAGAGCCTATCAGGTTCACCATGGTTGTATATGCACCCTGCAGCTGGATTAACACTGGACCTGTTCTGGCCTCTTTACTGTCTCTTATGTGGGGTAATGACTCCTAAATTAGAGATCTTGCACTTCTGGTGCTGCTATAGCATTTATCACTGCAGCTGTGAACTTCTGCAGATGTGGGTTTTAATGGGGGAGCTAAAATTACAGCTCCAGGAGCAAAGGTGAAAGGGGGATGACCAGGAGAGAGCCCAGGCAGTTGATGGGCTGAGAGCATCAGTCTGAAACTCTCCATATGGAAAGGAAGCCAAATTTAGCACCAAATGCAGCAGATGATTGCTGCTTCACAGCTCCATCCAGGCGTCATCTTTACTACCCTTGCACTTTCCTATACCCCGAGGTCATAATTTTAACTTTGAAGTTATTCCAACTCTTACTCACTCCCATCTCAAAAGCACCCCAGAAGCCAAAAACAGCCTGAAACCCACATCCTTCCTATGCTAAAAACACTGCAGAAGGGAGGGAAAGCATCATGGGCTTGCTGGAGAAGCCACTTCATAACACAAAACTATGAAATGGCTAACAGCAATTGGTAGAAGAATGATTGAAAGACCTTAACACAGCACAGCCTTGTCAGACATGGTGTACGCATGAACAATTAGTCACACTGTGTCCTCAGTTATTTATGCAGGAGATGGGAGTGCTGAGCCTTGTCCTGAATCATAATCCCACTACTGACACAGATCCATGTCTTAATGGGGAGAGGAGAAAATCTTGTCAGAAAAATTGCTGTTCCAAGAAGCCACCTCATTTTTACTATGTTTATTTCTGCATTTATGTTTTATCTTTCCTTAGACCTGCCCGAAATAAACACATGGCAATTCCCAATGGGATTGGTGTACGTGACTCATGTTGGAGGAGCCATGGGACCCCACAGTATGTCCAAGTCCTCACTCCCACAAATATTTCATAAAATCCATTCTCAGCCTTGTGGAAGGGATGCAGACACTAACTCCAACTGCAGCAACAATAAGTGCAACTACAGCATCTCTTGTCCAGAGGTTTACCCAAAAAGTGAGGACCCCCTCCAGTCAGCTTCAGGAACAAGCTAAAAGCAGTCAGGCAGGGCAGCACTCATCCTTCCTGGACATTCTGACCATTTTTCAGGTATCTTTATGGCACTGACTGCTGTGTACTTGGCCACCAATCCAATGACCTCTCTGAAGTTCACAGTACCACCTCTCCGACAAAAATAGCTGCTTCTGTGCCTGTGCTGGCAGAGCCCATTAGGGTGAATGACTTAAAGGGGTGATTACTTTTTTAAACCTTTGCCTTTTCAATAGGCAAGTAGGATTTTTACACCATTTGCTTAGATCAATCATAGGACATTAATTCCATTTTTACTTCAAGTTGGCAGAGCTGACTAAATACAATGTATATTAAAAAATAAAGGTTGCTAATCACCCTCCCCTGGTAGCCCTCAGTACATTTAGGTGTATTTCCTCCACTGCTGAACAGGGCACAGAGTCGCTGAACTCCCCATACAGCATGCAGGAATCCCATGGTGGTGCTATGGGGAGAGCCAGAAGATCCGCACCCCTGTGGATGTTCCCTGTGCTTTCACTGGGCTGCAAAAACCTCAGTACACGTCACACCTCTTGAAGAATGTCCTGTCATCAACACATGCATCCTTGTGATTGCTAGTGGTATTTAATCCATATCATACACAGCTTGTTTGGGGGTTTAGGTTTTTTTTTCTTTGTCTTAACTATGTCAAGTAGCTGACTTTCTGTTTCTGCAGAATATTTCTTGAAAATACAAATTTTGCAAGCACGTTTGGAGTTGGCAATTCTGCCACCAGACAGTAACATGGTCTATGAAGTCTATTTATCCAGAGATTTATTGTTTGGGAGATTAAAGCTGGCTCAGCGCATTATCGGCATGAAACCGTGGCAGACAGGATGCAGTCCTGGGCTGGAAATCATCTGTTGTTTGTTCAGCTTCTGGATTTGCTTTACACATGTGCCCCACCCATTATGTTAAAATACTTCCTGTTGTTAGAGATTTATTTAATTTCTTTCCCAGAAAGACTCTTCATGCCCATGTTTTGTCACTAATGATAAAGATTCAAGGAATGACTGTATGACAAAGATGTCTCAACATTGGCCATGAATTTTGTGTCCTTACATGACTGTAGTGCTCCCTGACACACAACATACCAATACTGTGTCTGGTTATCCTATTTCCAAGCACATATACCAATAGTTTAAGCATTAAGTCCAGGCACTCCTTGCAAAGAAAAGCTCAGTATCATCAATCCTGAGGCTTCATACCACAGACCTGACTAAGGAGCTCTGGACAGTGGCTTTTATAAGGGCTGATAAAAAGAAGTAAATGCAAATAATACATAGAATCATAGAGTCGTAGAATGGTTTGAGTTGGAAGGGACCTTAAAGATCACCTAGTTCAAACTCCCCTGCCATGGGCAGGGACATCTTCCACTAGACCAGGTTGCTCAAAGTCCCAAAATACTGAGTTTTTATCTGTTTTGCAATACTTCAGTGCCAAATAAGCATGCTGGAGACATGTCCATTCCAGAGGACAGCCATGCTGTGTAACCAAACTGGCTTCCCACTGCTATGAGGCAGAAAATAACCTCCACTGTCCACATTCTGGGGCTCAGTGAAGACCATGGCCTCAAAGAGAACACACACCTAACATACAACCGGGCACCTAACCTGACTACTGCATTCGCTGCTGTTTATGAGCACAACAACAGTTACAGTACAATGATCAAATACTGCTCTGAAGACCCTACAGTCATGCATCACCTCAGCAACGGTATGGCACACTGCATATTTATTTCTTAAAAACCAATACATTGCATAAAGACACTTAATAAATCACTTGCCAGCAGCAATGTGCACCAAGCAGGGCACACAAAGGTCCCATATTGTATTTTCTTCACATAAGTAATCCAAAACAATAATTCCTGTCAAAAAGCATCTACATTGTGGACACTTAATACCAAACAATAAGCAAGGCTCTTCCCAATTTTCACTAAGAAATAAATTGGTAGGTATTAGACAATTTCTTTTTAAGAAATCTGAATTTTTCTGGAACTTCCAAGATGAATTCCAAGAGCTTCTAAACATCTGGCCAGAAACACACCAGAAATTGTGCTTCATTATATGAAATGCCTCTCAGTATTTAGAGATCCTCAGGCAATTAAGAAACTTTTGATCAAGTCATATGTGACAGGAGACTGAAATCAGGTCAGATTAAGGAAAAAAAAAATCTCTTAGCAATGTTAATTCTACCTCTTCTGCTGCCTTTCTGCTTCCCGCCTACCAAGAGAGCTGTATGTACTGGCCAGGGAATATGCAGCTCTGCATCACAAATCCATAATCCACCAAATGCAAATATTTTTGTGTCTACCAACCTGTAAAATATATTTTCCTCCAAGCAAAGACCAAGCATGAAGAAAATCCAGTCCTAGAAGTTAACTGACTGGGAAGTTATAAATAACTGGAAGCAGAGCATTACAGCTGCAGTACGCTTGTGACCCTACCAGGGAAGAAAGCAGCCAGTGAGTATGTGGATCTCCCAACAGGAATAAAAGTTCCTAACCTTGATTCAGAAAATGAGAATTTACTGAAATAAGAGGGTGAATGTGCTTTTTGGTACTAGGTTTGACAGTTCTGTCAAAGTCAGGGCTGGCAGCCTGGTGTGGGGTGCTCCCCTCCCCACAGTAGCACCTTACCTGGGCATTGTGGGTCCACAGTGGGTGGTGGGGAGTTTTATGATTAATTAATCTACAGCACAAGCGATATGTTGAAGACCCACAGAGAGCTAATAAATATTGGGGGGGGGGGG
>NDXB01013741.1:0-29908 GCA_002631895.1 Agapornis roseicollis
GCTATCGGGTGCTGTGGATGCTGCTGCAGCGCTGTCGGATGCTGTGGATGCTCCCGCTCTGTGCGGGCAGCGCGGGGCTGGAGCAGCGGCCGCGGTGCCATGGGGAAGGGGCGAGCGGAGCCTGTTCAGGACCCGGCTCTGCCCGCGCCTTGTCCCGTCCCTGCTGAGCTGTGCTGGGCCAAGGGGTCCCTTCCCTGGGTGGCTGTTGAGAGGTTGGGGTGAGCTGGGGGCTCTTCTTTGCATGTGCCCCCCCAAGGAGAGGCTCAGCCTCACCTCCCCGTGTGTGATGGGGACCATATCCTGCTGCTGTCATGCTCATCCCTGCTGCTGATCTCGTGCTTTGGTGCTTGCCTCGGAGAGTGCTGCCAGCACAGGGTGCACATGGCGGGTAACATATGGGTATGTGGGCAATGGGCATTCCCTTCTGGAGCAGATGGGGGAATGGTGAGCCCCAGTTTCCAGTCTAAACCCCACTATTTTTCCCTCCTGGTCCTGGCTGGGACAATGGCTTTGGGCTGGTTTTGCTGTGGTTCCTGTGCTCTGACAGTGAATCTGGCCATCATCCTTGTGTAGGAGGACCTCAGTCCTCCCCCCTCTGCCTGGCTCCTGTCCCCTTGCAATGGATGCAGCTGCATCCCAGGGGCTGGGGGATGGAGAATGAGCCCTGCTGGGATCTGCAGGTTCAGAGCAGCAGCCCCGGTGATGTGATGTGGATGCAATGAGGGGCAGCTCTTGGGGACCAGCAGTGTCTTCCCCATTACCATTGGCACAACATGGCCCAGGTCCTGCCCTGCAGGGGACTTGACCGCATCCCACCCATTGTGGTTGTTGCAGCTCCTCCAGGCCTCCTCATGGCATGGTGTGGCACAATGGCAGTGCCAACCTGTGCAGGGGGTGATGGCAGAGGGTCCCTGCACCATAGCAGAGATGGCTGAACCCAGCCTGACATTTCCCATGGAGCACGAATGCCACCATGCTTCTTAACTCCTAAATCCAGCTCCCAGCTGTGCTCTGCCCTCCTTCCCTTTGGCATTTTCACTGAGTCTCTCTGCTATTTGAGGAAGGGCATCAGCGCTCCCTCAGCCTGCTCTTTGTTTAAACACCTTTGACTTCTAAAGACCATGGCAAACAAATCCTGCTTTGCTCTCTGTGCTGCCTGCATCCCCCTTCTTGCCCCTCCGCTTGCTCAGCCACGGGAATTCCCCCCCCGTGCTTTGGAAAACCCACGTGAGCCTTTGGAGCAGCTGCAGTGGAGATGCTGAAGCATCTTCGGCTCCTCTGGTGGCTTCAGAACTGGGGGTACCACGGGGCTGCGGGATGCTCTCTGCTCCATTGGCGTTTTAATGGGGCAAGTAATGGGGCTGCCAGCCCCCATGGTGGGATGTGGCTTGGTGGCCCATTGGGTCCCTGCAGGAGGGAGCTTGCTGCTATCCAGGCAAAACGCCTTCCCCAGCGCTCCATTTAACTCCATCCATCACTGTGTTGCGGGCTGGGATGTGTGGGGAGGGCTTGTTTGGTCCCTCTGGCATTGCAGGGATGCTGCGGTGGCTGTTCCTGCTCTGCAGTGGTCCATGGTGTTTCCAGCTGATGTAAGTCCTGTTGGGGACAGGGAAGGGACCAGCAGGTGGGATGCAGGAACTTGAGGTGACCAAACCTCCCTGGCATTCCAGAGGGTTTGGGTGCAGAAAGCTCCATCCCGGTTGCCAGATGGTCTCCTTGTGTCCCGCTTGGCACCGCTGCATGGTCCCTGCCTCTGTGCTGGTGTTTCCCTGCCTTTGCATGGTCAAATGGCCCCATCTCAGCAGTCCCTCTGCTTTTTGTCATCTGGAAGAAAGGGAGCACAGCCCCTGCCCTGCTTCTGAGGGTGGTGGTACCCCTGCCTGGGTCGGGGTGAGGTTGGGTGGTGGGTTCAGATCATCCCATCCATGATGGGGATGAGGCACCATGGTCCAGGCAGTGCATTATGGTGGGCTGCAGGGATGGGAAATGGGCAGGATGCTTGTAGCGTGTTTGCAATGTCCCTGTGCTGCTGGAACCAAGCAGTGATGGGGCTGCAGCTCTGCAATGTGGGGTGTACAAGGCAACAGTGTGCTCCTCGCATCCTTCCATCCTCGCATCCTTTCATCCACTGTGTTTCAGCAGGCGCTGAGTTCCACATGGCACAGCCCCTCCATAAGCTGTCACACTCTGTGATGGATGTGGGTTTTTATCTGCCTCCTATCTCCTTGTAGAGCAAGGACAGTCCTAGTCTGGAAGGATAATTAACGAACAGGTTGCTGCCTTCTTAAGCCGTTGTGTAATTCCTTTGCAAGTGCAGGAGTGGTCAATGTCTAGAAGCCAAGATGAGTATTAATAAGGCAGGAATGAGGTACAGAATTAACCTTTTCCATCAATCTCTATTTATTGAGTCATTAATTAGAGGCATCTGATTTCTCAGGGCCAGTTCTGCCTGGGGATGGGGCTGGGATGAAGCAGGGATGAAGCAGTATCCTGCTTCATTGCTTAAATGGAAGGAATACTGATGGCTTGAAGGAACCCCTTCCCCAAGCATCCTGGGGGCAGTTCCAGCATCAGGAGAAGCCCTGGAGCACCCTTATAAACCAAAGCCATGTTGTGCTTATCAAACCCAGTGGCAGCCCCATGTTAAAGCCCTGCTTTCTTGTGCTAACAAGTCCGTATTGGATTCTTCTGGCTGTGAAACCTTCCCCTTGGCAGGGGGATCTCAGCAGCCAAAGCATTGGCTTGGAGCTGGGAGAGGAATTAGCTCAATGTTAAATAGGAGCAGAGCGGGGTTGCTGTGGATGGAGGAGCTGATGGGCTGTGACGAGTGAGCTGTGCCGGAGGGTGGGAGCTGTCCCACAGGGAAAAGCGATCCCAAATGGAATGTCCATGACTTGTTCTGGCCCTGGGAGGGCTGCAGGGAGCTGGGGATGGTGCAGGGTCAGGCAAGGCCATGAGCAGCTGCTATGGGGGATGTAAAGGTCCTTCCTGGTGTCTCCATGCCCCTGTGTCTGCAGGGGGTGATGGACTGAACCTCCTCTGTATCATACAATAGAGCCTCAGCACCCTCCCAGGGAACAGCTTCTGCCTCAGAGCTCAGCTCAGGCTCCCCTCTTTGGGCAGGTTCAAGCCATTGCCCTTGGCCTGGCCCTACAGGCCCTTGGCCCAAGCCCCTTTCTCTCCAGGTTCCCTGCAGCCCCTTTAGGCCCTGGAGCTGCTCTCAGGTCTCCCTTTCAGGAGCCTTCAAGAGAAGCCCTCGCAGCATCTCCATGGCCTCCTCTGCACTCGCTCCATCAGACCCATGTGTGTTGGGGCACCCAAAATATCACAGGAAAAGCCATTTTCGCCCCTGTTCCACAAGAAAAAAAAACCTGCAACTTTTTCTTCCATTTCCTAAAGCAAAAAATGCTGGGAATAATTTACTGCCCTTTAGGGAGCCAGTGGCTGCAGGGATCAATACCCAAAGCAGCTTTACACCCTGACTGCTCCTAGGGGGGTGCTGCAACCGCTCTTTCTCCTTTCCCTAAAGGCAGCATCCAGATGACCAAATGGAGATGGGCACAGAACCAGGGCAAGATCCTGGCTTGCTTCACAGTGAGGGAAGCTGTTCCCTGTGAGGGTGCTGAGGCCCAGGGTGATGGCCCAGAGAAGCTGTGGCTGCCCCATCCCTGGCAGTGCTCAAGGCCAGGTTGGACACAGGGGCTTGGAGCAAGGGGCTCCAGTGGAAGGGGTCCCTGCCCGTGGGAGCAGGGGTTGGAGCTGGAGGAGCTTTAAGGTCCCTTCCACCCCAAGCCAGGCTGGATTCTNGGAAGGGGTCCCTGCCTGTGGGAGCAGGGGTTGGAGCTGGAGGAGCTTTAAGGTCCCTTCCAACCCAAGCCAGGCTGGATTCTGGGCTATTCCATCTCTCTGCAGCTCTCTCTTTGCTGCATCCCAGCACCGTTTGCTGCTCTCCGCCTCCTCCCAGGAGTTTGTTTTCTTGTTGACATTAATGGAGTGGTCCAGTGAAAGCTTCTTCCCCGATGAGGTGCAGTGGGATGGAGGAGGCTGGGCTGAGCATGGAAGCAGCAGCAGCGTCACAGGCATAGGTAAAGCCACATCTGACCCCAGCGAGCATCTCCCTTTGTGCCGGTGGCTGGGACTCAGTGGCCCATGGGGTTGGAGGGATGGTGGGTGGCTGTGGCTGATGTTCATTTCAATCTGCCCTTCATATTCCCTATCCATACAAAAGAAATAGGCTTTTAGGAGTGAATAGCACCATTGAGGCAAGCAGGGCTTGGGGAAAACTGGGTAAAGGGGAGTTTGTGAGCTCTTCCCTTGCTTTTCCAGCTGGGAATCTGCTCTGGCACAGCAGCAAGGCCTGGGGGAGCCCTGGTAGGGAGTGAAATCCTAAAGCATGTAACAGGCTTTGCACAAAGAAGAGCTTGGGGATCTTCCTGTTGTTATATTTTCCCTTTCAAGTGCGTTCTCAGTTTAAGCTTATCCCATTAAGTGGATGCCCGTTACCTGCAGCGTTCCTGGAAGCATCCCTGTGTGCAAAATGCTTCTCCCAGCTTCTCCTGGGTATTTTAACCCTTGCAATGAGTTATTTTTGCTCCCAAGTGCATCCATCCTGTTCTGAGCCTCAAAGAGGACAGTGACAATGGAGGATGTGGTGGCCACGATGCCCTGGTTGAGCTTTGGGTAGTGGGAAGCAGCCTTGGTCTCCTTCATTAACTGCTGCTAATCACTGCTGGGGTGCTGCAGTGTTGAGTTATGCAAACCTATGCATGTGGAGCAGCCAACGGGGAGCACCTTGATTTGCATACATGCATGTTGGTGTGCGGGTTAATTAACCAGAGGGGTTGATGGTTTCCAAGAGGGTTTAATTAATGATGCTGTGTCCTTCCTTGCCTATGCACGGCTGGGGTTGCACCTTCCCCTATCTGTATATGAAGCCACCAGCCTGGGTGGCCTCGAGAGCTGGTGGCACCAGAGGCCTTGGGGACGAGGAGACAGCCTGGATGGGTGGCACTGGGTGCTGGTGCCTGCAGTGTCCCTTGTACCCTGCAAGGGTGCCCTTGCTCAGGGGGATATGGCCCCATGCAGGGCTGTGTTTGCTGCAGGGGTGGCACAGCATCCCAGCCTGCGTTGGATTGGAAGGGAGCTTAAAGCTCCTCCAGCTCCAACCCCTGCTCCCACAGGCAGGGACCCCTTCCACTGGAGCCCCTTGCTCCAAGCCCCTGTGTCCAACCTGGCCTTGAGCACTGCCAGGGATGGGGCAGCCACAGCTTCTCTGGGCCCTCACCCTGGGCCAGCGCCTCAGCACCCTCCCAGGGAACAGCTTCTGCCTTAGACCCAACCTGAACCTCCCCTGTTTAAGCTTGAAATGCTCCGAGCTGTCACCCGCTGTGTCCCCACTGGGCTGTGTTGCTGAGGAAGGGGCTTTGGTGTGTGCCCGAGGCGGGTTTGGAGCTCAGCTCCATCCAAGGCTTCCCTACAGCGGGATCTTGTCTTTAATTAATCAAAGCAAGGGGTTAACTTCCTCTTTACGAGCCTCTTGCTGAGCCAAAGGGGGTTTGTAGCAGCCGGAGAAGCAGCTTCACAGCACTTGCTTTAGTTTGTGCTCTGGGAGAGCGATCCGTGAATCCTCCTCATCCTCCTTCTCCCGCAGAGCTGCTTTTTCAACCCGTTCCCAAAGCTTTCATTCCCAAAGCCCTTTTCCTCCTTTACTTTTTCTTCTGGAGCTTGAAACGAAACGTTCCCCTTGAAGAGGCTGAGGAGAGAAGGGACCAGGCAGCTCCTAATCAAAGAGGGGATGGGGAAGGAGGCTCTTTGGAGTAGAGCAATTAGGTTTGTGCTGGTTTTCTTGGCAGAGGCGATCAAAAGGTGTTGGAGAAGAGACTTTGTGTTGGGTCGATCGCTTTGGTGCTCTGAGCTTGCTGCCACCAGCCCTTTACTGGAGGGACCAGTAATTAGCTGTGGAGAGGAGCCCCACTTGATTACAGCCGCCTCCTTGATGCAAATGGCACAACTGGGGAGCACAGGGCAGAGGTTTGCAGGAGGGAGATGGGAGCGTCAGCACTGGCAATGGGTGTCACATCCCTATAGCTTGATTGGGGTGGTGGTGGTGGGGGGCTCAGAAGATGGGGAAAGACCTCTGTACCCCTTGTAAAGGACCTGCTTGGGTTTGTACGTGCATAACATGAAGAAGCTTCTTATAGAATCATGGAAGTGTTGGAAGGGACCTTAAAGCTCCTCCAGCTCCAACCCCTGCTCCCACGGGCAGGGATCCCTTCCACTGGAGCCCCTTGCTCCAAGCCCCTGTGTCCAACCTGGCCTTGAGCACTGCCAGCGATGGGGCAGCCACAGCTTCTCTGGGCACCCTCAGCACCCTCCCAGAGAACAGCTTCTGCCTTAGATCCAACCCAAATTATCCCTTGCTTGAACCCATCACTCCTTGTCCTGTCCCTACAGTTCCTGATGCAGAGCCCCTCTCCAGCATCCTTGTAGCTCCCTTCAGACACTGGAAGCTGCTCTGAGGTCTCCACGCAGCTTCTCTAATCCGGGCTGAACAGCCCCAATGTGCTCAGCCTGGCTCCATACAGGAGCTGCTTTTGCTGGTACTCGGGATGCGCCGCCGGGTTGGGGGCTCCTTTCGTCCCCCCAATAACCCCACCTCTGTGCTCTATTGCAGGCGGCAGCCTCTCCAAGCAGGACTGGACCATCCAATGGCCCACAACGGAGCCGGGGAAGGAGAACAGCCCGGGATGCCCGGCAGAGCCGGCGCAGTGGAGCAGGACTCACCTCTTGCCGAGCCCCAAGGTGCAGCCCAAGTGCGGGCAGCATCACTGCCACGGGGGCTCTGCGCACGGACCCATGTTCACCCACGTGGACCGCTTGACCGTCGAGGCTCACCCGGGGCTCTGCCCGCCCATGGAATCGGGGCACCGGTCCCTGCCGCCGTCGCCGCGGCAGCGCCACGCGGCCCATCCGCCGCCGCGCACCCCGAACATCGTCACCACCATGACCCCGCCGGGGACGCCGCCGCCGCCGCTGCGCCGCAGGACCAAGCTGAAGCCCCCCGGGACGCCGCCGCCGTCCTCGCGGAAGCTGATCCATCTCCTGCCCGGCTTCACCGCGCTGCACCGCAGCAAGTCCCACGAGTTCCAGCTGGGGCACCGCGTGGACGAGGCGCACACCCCCAAGTAAGGGCAGGGGATCCCGGGGGGGGGGTGGGGTGGTGACAATCCCCATCCCGGAGCCTTCGGGATGGTTCCTGAGTCATGGAATGGGGTGGGTTCGAAAGGACCTTTAAGGACGTCCAGTTCCAATAGGCAGGGACACCTCACACTAAAGCAGGTTGCCCTGTCCAACCTGGCCTTGAACACTGCAAGGGAGGGAGCGTTCACAACCTCTCTGTTCAACCCAGTCCCGCACCTCAGCACCCTCACAGGGAAGAGCTTCCTTATCTCCAGCCTCAGCTTCCCCTGTTTCAGTCTGAACCCATCACCCTTTGTCCTGTCACTGCAGCCCCTGATGAAGAGCCCCCCTCCAGCATCCCTGTAGCCCCCTTCAGACACTGGAAGCTGCTCTGAGGTCTCCAGCAGCTTCTCTACTCCAGGCTAAACGGACCCAGCTCTCTCAGCCTGTCTTCATAAGGGAGGTGCTCCAGCCCCTGAGCATCCTCGTGGCCTCCTCTGGCCTTGCTCCAACAGCTCCATGCCCTTGTTATACACCAGACCTGACTGCAGCGTCTTGTTTTCAGCTTGGAGGTAGAAAACCCCTTTGCAGCTCAAAGTAGACACCACCCCAGTGGGGATGCTGTTGGGACGGTGTTTACTTTGCTCCCTGGGAATGGGGGGTGGATGGGGAGCACCGAGCAGCTCCAGGGCTGATGGAGCACGGCATGGGTGGGCTGAGTGGTGGGGTTTTGATACTGCAGCGTGGGGTGTAAGAATCGTGTGTGGATTTGAGTGTGTTCAAGAGCTCTTGGAAGCCTACAGGGATGCTGGAGAGGGAGCTTCATCAGGGACTGTAGTGATAGAACAAGGGATGGTGGGTTCAGACTGAAAGAAGGCAGATTTAGGCTGGATCTAAGGCAGTTCTCCCCTATGAGGCTGCTGAGGCGCTGGCACAGGGTGCCCAGAGAAGAGTTCTTGAGCTCCTGCAGAAGACTCCTCAGTCTCTGCCCATCCTCTTTCCCACCGCTCTTGCTCTGTGGCTCCGGCACCGGCAGAGGCTGCTGCTGTGCAGGGAAAGGGCTCCCAGCACCAAGGCGCTGCATCTCCATCCCCTGCGAGTGGTGCAGAAAGCCCTGGTGCTGCCTCGGCACGGGGTGGCAAAGGGGAGCGATGCTCACCCCGGGGCATCATCTCCTCTCCACAAGGATGCGTTGGGATGGAGCCTGGCTGGTCCAGGCTCTCCAAAACAGGAGCTCCAGGGCAGGCTGTGCTGCCAGACCCTGGTCTGCCCCAGTTGGAACAGGAGGAGACCAGAGCAGGTTTGGAATGGGTTTGGGTTGGCCGCAGCATCCTGATGTCTCTTGTTTCCCCATTGTGTCCCTAAGGCTGAGGCATCCTCTGGGCTGTGGTTGTTGCTCTAAACGGGATGTTTATTAAATGGGGAGGGTGGTTGTTGACCTGGGCTGTGACCTCTTGGTGTCTAAAGCCTTTTAGAAGTAAAATTGTTCCATCTGCTCAATGCCTCCTGTAAGGCTGCCCTCCTTGCTTAGGCACTGGGAAGTTGTATTTGCTTTGGTCCATCCCAGTGAGCATCCCCACATTTGCAGCTCATCTGCTCTCATATTTGTGTTCCAGCATCCGATCCAAGCCCTACCCTCATTAATGGAGTGGGTATCTCCAAGGGCAAAGCCTTCCTTTGCTTCCCCAAAGCCGTTTGATCCCCAGCGTGGTCATCGCATGCTCCAAGTCACCCTGATATGGGTCTGGGTGAGGTTTGGATGTGGGTGTCTGGACCTTACTGCAGCAAAACCCCGTTGGCTGCTGCTTCCCCAAGCCAGGCAGCAAGCTGCTCCAGTGGAAGGGGTCCCTGCCCATGGCAGGGGATGGAACTGGATGAGCTTTAAGGTCCCTTCCAAGCCAAACCATGGTTCTTTGGGCCCCTGTCTGTGTCCGGTGTCCCTGGTGCTCCCCTTCCTGGTGGTGCTGGACAGCTTTAATTCATGGGTAATGAATTAATAGAGGAAAGAGAGAGCCGATGCTAACAGTGCTCCCCTGTGCATCCTACCGGGGGTTCATCCTGTCTGTGTATGGGTCCCAAACTCCAGAAAGCCACTTGGAGAATGGGAAAGGTGAATTTTCCCTAATGGCACTTCATGGGTTTTCAGGAGGCAACCACTGAATCCCACTTGCTGATCCCATTAGTGCTTCGGGATAATAATTAGTGCATTAAAGAGGCAGCTTCTTCTCTTCCTTCTTTTCCCCAGCAGAGGTGTGCTCAAGCTTAGCTGTTTATCAGCCTGGATGCGATGGGTAACGCAGACAAAAAGTGGCTTTTTGGGCTGCTATCAGTTAATTCCTGTTTTATGGCTGCGTCTGTGCAATGCACCTGTATTTTGGGGTGGCTTTGGTTCTTCTTTAGTGTCATAACTGCGGTGCCTGAGTCCTCCGTGCTCTCTGTCAGAGGAGGTTTCATCCTGACCTCGAACACAAAATGGGGCTCACCCTGAGTTATGATTTCAGGTCTTCTCCAATCAACCCCTTCTGGTTTTAGCTGTTCCAGTGGGCTCTTGGCTTGCTTTGGATCCTGGTTTTCTGTTCCCTGTTTGTATTGCGCCATGAAAACAGGGGCTAGGCCTGCAGAGCTGATGGGGTGGGGACGCTGCTGGGGACCCCAAGTGTGTGGTGGGGATCTCCTGGGGTGATTTTGGGTCTTGATTTGCCCCCATTCTTTCTCTCTGCAGACTGGCCCCCGGTGGGACCCCTCTGAAGCCCTCTCAGGAGGGAGGTTGGTGTCCCCCAGGCTGAGGTACCTGGTGATCCCCATCTCAGGATGGGGGGAAATGGGCTCTGGGGAGCCAGGGATGCCCTTGGCAATAGCAAGAAGCTCTGTCCCCATGGGTCAGTATTGGTGGAGGGCAGCTGTCAGGGCGCTGTGGGGCTGCCCCATAGGTTACTGCATCTCAATGCAGGCACTAAAGCAAAACTCCACCATGTATTTGTGAGGGCAGGAGCAGTGACTGGGTCCTCTCTGGAGCAAGGCCACCACGTACCACTTGATTCGCGATGCCAGCTCCTAAGTTTGCTTGTATTTCATGGTTTGGAGCTCATTTCTAGGGTTTAATCCATTGCTTTTGTGTGCCAAGACCTTCTGAAGCAGGGGTTAAGGCTTTCTGAGCTTCCAGGCTCAGATTTTCCTGCATGGAGCCTCCAGCTGTTGACTGTAACTCTGGAGTATGGAACATTACTCCTGAAAGGATCCCCTGGCTTCCATAAACCCAGGATCCATAAACATCCTGTGAACGGCCTTGCAAGGGAAACAAAACATTTAGAGTGCTTGAGAGTATAATGCCCATCCATTTACTACCTCCTGAATTCCAGGACCCATTTCAACCCTTCCTGGGTAGTTAATGATTATCCATCAGCAAGAAGGCAGGAGAAAAACCCAACTGAGTGGAAGGGCTTAGAACTACCTCAGTTGGGGAGTAAAAGTCAAGCTGGTTAAGAGCGAGCTCAAGAGTGTGCATTACCCCTTGAGGGGTGTGTGTAAAACAGCCTCTGGAGGGGAGATCTGACCCAAGGGAGGTGGCTGCTTGGGTCCTCTCCATCCTTAGACCCATATAAAGGGGAGCTGAGCCACAAACCTCATCCTCTTCCCAGCTGTGGTTCCTTTGGCCACGCCGGTGTCTGGCCAAGCTCTTGAGTTCCTTGGCTTTCAAGGAGCAGCCTCTGGCAATCAGATGGGAGGGAGGAGCAGAGCAGGTCCACAGTGGATTAAAGCAGCGTGACCTGGCAGAGCTGAGCCCCAGGGGATGCTGAGCTCTCCCCAGGCTGTGTGAGTGCAGTACCCAGGGCAGGTTTGGGCTCCTGCAGCTCAAGGCAGCTTTGGTGTGGGTGTGCTTTCAACGAAGGCTCCTTATCCTGTATCACTGCAATCGCATCCTAGGCATGGGTGCAGGTGGGGCTGGGTGCTCTGGTGCCTGTTTATCCAAAGCCATCCAATGGTTGGCTTCCTTGCCTTGTGCCTCATTGATCCTGAGGGTGTATCCTGGTCAGGTCTTCTCCCAGGGCCTAAAGGGCTGCAGGGAACCTGGAGAGAAAGGGGCTTGGGCCAAGGGCCTGTAGGGCCAGGCCAAGGGCAATGGCTTGAACCTGCCCCAACAGGGGAGCCTGAGCTGAGCTCTGAGGCAGAAGCTGTTCCCTGGGAGGGTGCTGAGGCGCTGGCCCAGGGTGATGGCCCAGAGAAGCTGTGGCTGCCCCATCCCTGGCAGTGCTCAAGGCCAGGTTGGACACAGGGGCTTGGAGCAAGGGGCTCCAGTGGAAGGGGTCCCTGCCCGTGGGAGCAGGGGTTGGGGCTGGAGGAGCTTTAAGGTCCCTTCAACCCAAGCCAGGCTGGGATTCTGTCATATCCTGAACGGATGAAATCAGATGTGAAGTTCACATCTGCTCATATCCCCTTCCTTATTTTCATCTTGTATTATTTCCAACCTTAACTTGAAGCTTTGTGTGTTGTGGGTGGTTTTCCCAATTCCATGCAGCAGGAAACCGCCTGAGAAACAGGATATCTCCTGTAGCACTTGGCCGAGTCTCATGTAAGGTCCTACTTGGGGCCTGTACGCATGGAGGTAAAACTGAGTCATAGACTTATAGAAACCTGGGACCCAAGGTCTTCTTTATCACACCAAGCAGCCTGCAGTTGCACTGTCCCTAGGGTTAACAATCTAAGCTGGAATTCAGTGTTACTGAGAGATGGGTCATTGATTCTGCTGCTCTGCAGCCTTTATAATAATGATGTTTTCCCTTGTATCAATGCCAATCAACTCTTCTACCAGGTAGGTCAATTATTTGCTATTCCACATGGGCTGGGTTTGAAAGAGCAGCATTGAGATGGATCTCGTGCTTGGTGCGTCTGACATTTCCCAGCCTTGGAAAGGCAAATGGGCTGTTGGCATTGGGGATGAGCAAGAGATCGATGTTTGCAGAGCAGGTGGATGCAGCAGGCCACTACCAACATGTGCAAATAACCCATCTGCAGCCTTGTGTTATTCATCCTGTGTGGGCTCCGAAATGTAGAGACTCGCTTGGTACATCTGCCATGGGGAGAGCGTTGAGGTGAGGGAATTCGAATAGCGAACAAGCAGCATCTCTCTGTGTTTGCAAACCACCTTTGTGATGCATCTCGGGGCCTTTGGTGAGTCAGGGCTGTGGAGCTCTGCACAGGTCCTGGCTTGCCTCCAGCTCTCTCAAAGTATGGTCTGCACACCCTGGCTTGACAGTGATGGGTAGGCTCCGTAACCAACTGGCGCTCTGCTGCAATCATCCCACTGCTCTGAGCTGCAGCTCTCCTTAGCTATGTCATTAATGTTAATTACTGCTGTGGCATCCCATCAGGAGCAGCTTTAACGTGCTTGGAGGAGAAACTTCTCGCCGTGTCCTTTAGTGAGAAGCTGAGCTTCCTTTTGCCACTTTGGAAATGGAGAGTGTGGCGATGAGCTGAGAGAAGGATTAACACCATGAGGTGGGAGGTGGCAGAGCTCTCCTGCTGCTGGCACTGCTGCCTCTATGGTGTCTGTGCTGGAGGGGAGGGCAAGTGCTATGGACATCATCCCAGCGTGGTGAATAGGAAAGGCATTGCCAGCTCTTGGTCATGATACAACCAGGAGGACATGCTCGAGCTCTTCATAGTTCTCTCTTCCAGCTGCAGCTATGCAGGAAGGACGTGAAGCAGCTCCTCTGTCCTTTTCCTTGTGGTCCAGGAGCTTGGTGAGCTCTTTCATCACCATCCTCAAGCCCCATTGACCCATTGCTGTGGCCAACCCACAGCCCAAGTGCGTGGTGGCTTTGGTGGCTTCCTTGGTGATAATGAAGTGAAATACAAGCAGGCAGGGAGAGCAGGCTTCCCCAAAAGCCATGAGACTGCTCCAGCTTCTCCTTTTCAATGAAAGAGCTGCCCAAGCCCACCGTGCATCAGCAACCTGAGACCCAGTTGATCACATCCCTTTCCATAGCTGGGTTTTGCAAGCATGAAGGTGATAATGGCTGGGAAATGGGGTCTAATACCAATGGAGAACTCTGGTCTTCAACCCTCCCATGAGGACAGGCTGGGAGCTGGGGTTGTACAGCCTGGAAAAGAGAGGGTTCCAGAGAGACCATACTGAAGCCTTTCAATACCTAAAAGGGGCTTATGGGAAAGGTAGGGACAGACTTTTCAATAGGACCTGTAGTGGGTAAAGGTTTTAAACTAAAAGAGGGAGATTTATAAGGAAGAAATTCTTTATGATGAGGGTGCTGAGGCGCTGGCCCAGGGTGATGGCCCAGAGAAGCTGTGGCTGCCCCATCCCTGGCAGTGCTCAAGGCCACGTTGGACACAGGGGCTTGGAGCAAGCTGCTCCAGTGGAAGAGGTCCCTGCCCGTGGGAGCAGGGGTTGGAGCTGGAGGAGCTTTAAGGTCCCTTCCAAACCAAGCTATGATTCTAGGGGATAGATGGGGAACCTCCCCTGGGTGCAAACAAGGAACATCCAGGACTGACCTGGTGCAGAAGTGGCTAAAGAAGACTCAACCTCAGCGTCCTTAGTTGCCCATGGCCAGGGTTGCTCATCCCCTGTGCCCTTGTGTGTCCCTCAAAGAAACAGAGCAGTGGAAAGGAAGAAAACAGAAGGAACTTAATGAGAAACAGGATCCTGAAGCAGGATCCTAGCAATTAGCTCCTGGAACAACTTCCACACTGCAGCCTGTGTCTATCCATGCGCTGCTCCTGCTGCCCTCCCGCAGCAGCATCTCATCGGCACACGAGTGCTGGGAGAGGGCAAAGAAAACCCCTGCTTGGCTCAAGCTCCCTTCAAAGAGTTTCCCAGCTCTATAATTTGCAGCTGTAATAAAAAGCTCTACTTTGTGATAGGAAAAGGGAATAATAGATCAGTAGGACTGGAACGTTAAAGTGCAGCCATCCAGGGAAGTGGGGACAGGCACTTGGATAAATATTTAACTGTTGAAGCTTTGATATGAAACCCCTGCTTTTCCTCTGGCTGGAGGAGGAGGAGGAGGAGGTTTGTTGCCTCTTGCAGTAATGGGGAGGATAAATGTAACATCTGGTGGCTATTCTCATTATATGATATCAAGTGAGTATTGCAAAGAGCTTGTGCAGACCTGGGTGTAGAAGGAAGAAATTTCTTCTCTTCAGATAGGTTCAAATAATCCCCTGGCTTTATCTCTGTTTGCCTTGACCACTGAATATGCTGAAGCAGCCGATGCTGTCCTGGCTATACAGGGAGGGATACTTAATGGCAATGGGTATAGATGCTGTTATGTTGGTTTTCAGGCATGAAAAGTGACCCAGTGCCTCCTTTTCTGACTGTGATGGCTCCAACCACGGTAGTTTTGGTCCAAACTCCTCAAGGTTTGGGGGCGAGAAGAGAAGGCTCCTGAAGGGGAGACCTGAGAGCAGCTCCAGTGCCTAAAGGGGCTGCAGGGAACCTGGAGAGGGGCTTTGGAAAAGGGCCTGTAGGGCCAGGCCAAGGGGAATGGCTTGAACCTGCCCGAGGGGAGGTTCCTGTTCCTATCCACATATTCCACCTTCTACTCTCCCATTGTATCCTGTTCTTCCAGCCTGTGACACCCCAGCTGCTTTTGCACAGCAAAACTCCATGCCTCCTCACCAGGTACCTTTCTGTCGGGGACCCTAGAGCATCCTCACCATTCCCGCATCCCTCCTCGCACCACAACTCCCGTCAATCCCTGCCCTCCCACCGGTCTTCCATGCCCATAGAGCCTCGCTGGAGCTGAAAGGAGTGACGAGCCCTTTGTCCCGGGTGTCTGCTCCTGTTTTTCACTGCCTCTTGAAACCCTCTATTTGTTCCCCGCAGCCGGTGATGAGCGTTTGAGTGATGGCACAGAGCAGGCGGGGATGCGCCATTCAGGCTGGATTGGCACCTGAAGGGATTTGCATTAAGCGCTTCAAACTCGCGGGGCTTTTATTTCCCCTCCTTTTCCCGAAAGCCTTCATCATGTATTTAGCAGATTCCTGCATGAAATTACCTCTCTAATAGTTGGCATTTAGCTCTCTGAACACGGAATCGCTCCCGAATAACGGTGTTTATTTACCTGAGCATCCATGTCAGGCTGGGGCAGAAAATAGCCCTGATGCTCCTGTGAACCCTGGTTTTAGGGGTTTGGGGTGCACGGTGCTGTGTCTGATGTCCCTGCTGAGAGATGCATGAAGAAGGCACGGATTAAAGTAAGGGTGGTTTTGGCCACGCAGAGGGTTAGGGGATGGGGAGAGGTAACGTTAAGCAGATTGGCTGGGGATGCCAGTGAGGGTCTGTGGGTCCAGGAGCAGCCGTGGGGCTTGTAATGTAGGAACCAGCGAGCTTGGAAAAGGTCTGGGGAGCTGAGGGCTGTGTGGGGCAGGATCCAGCCCCGTTTTCCCAATGGGAAGCCTGGAATCCCTGCAGCAAGGGCTGCTTGGTGCTGGCAGAGCATCCGGAGCTGCCTGGCTTCACAACCACCTGCAGTGGGGATGGGGCTGGGATGAGCATGGAGAAGGAACCTGAGGCTCCTGGAGTGTCCAAAAGGAATAGCTGGGATATTCAGAGTTGGGATCTGCTCTGAATCTGGCCAGAAAGGAGCCATTGATGCGGTGGTGGCACTTTCCCTGCCAAACCTGGGGGATGCTGTAGTCAGCCCTGACTGTCTGCATGATTCTGGGGGGTGCTTCAAGCCTAGAGTAGGGCTGTGCGTGGTCCTCTTTGCTCCCCATAAACCCTTTAGAGCCAAAATGAGCCATCACTGGGACAGAACTAACTCCCCATGTCCCTGACTGGCGTTTTGCTGCCTTCCCCGGCTGGGTTGGTCTCATTTCAGTGGTTGCCCAGCTGTGACTGGAGGAAAATGGGCCTTCCCGGGGGCTGGGAGGTATCAGCACCATCTAAATAGCCCCTTGCCGCAGCCCTAGGCTTTGCCAAGCCTTTTCCCTTCTGCTGCATTTGCTTCTCCATCAGCATTCCTGTGTAATCACCGGGATGTTTTAAGCAGCGCCTACCTCCCCCTTCCAGAGCCAGGCAGTGAGAAATTCCCAGCGTCTGGAGAGGTATGAAATGGTGCTTAATGGGGGATTAGAGCTGCCAACCCCCCCTCTCCATCCCCCTGAGCAGCTAAGCGAGCCCGGTTTGCATCCTGCAAACATCCTGGATTTCGTTGCTCCTTCCCCATCCATCTGGGGTTGCACGGCTGAGGTTTCCATCGGTGAGGTCCAGTGTGCCCCCTCTTCAGAAGGGGGCTCTGCTGCTGTGTACAGGGCTTATCCCTATGGAAAACTGACTCAAGCTGATGTTTTCCCTTGTTTTGAAAGAAGAAACCCCCTGTTTTGCTTCTGCTGTCCTCGATGGGTTTGGGGGTGTGTGTGGGGGGTGATTCCCAGTGGGACCTGGAATGGGATGCAGGATATGGGGACTCAGGGGTGTTTAGCCTGGCAGAGCCACAATGCATTTCCAGCACTCGCTTTTCCCCTCCACCTCGTGTGGTGCCATTTGGATAAATGAGGAGGAAATAGGAATGTTTTCCAGGGGTGAGTGAAGCTGTTCCCGGATACTGGAAGTTGCCCTGGGGGTGGGTAGGAGGAATAGCCTCCTCCTCCCGTGGGATTTACACCCTTATCTGCACTCACCAACTGAAAAGTGAGACACAGAAAAAGCCTGATTCAGGAGTGGCTTGTAGAGGAGGAAAGGCTTTAGCAGCGGGGCTGGGATGCTGTCGCTCTAAGTGTGGTGGCCACATCCTTCACCATCCTGGTAGTCACCAGCCAAAGCGCATCCCTCTGATAGCCAGAAGCGCTTTGAGCTTTACTAAAGGCCTGTTGGGAGGTGATGGGGTGTCTCATCCCTGTCCTGGTGCTCCTTCTGTGGCTGAGGGTGGTCTGAATGGTCGGACTCAACGTTCTCAAAGGACATCTCCAACTTGAATGATTCCATGAAACAGCATTCCCCAGGAATGCTGCCAGTGTAAGGCCAAGAGGAACCATCCCAGTTTCACACTGGGGTGCTGCCGTGCAGATGGGTGATGTAGGAGTCTGTGATGTGCCCCCTTTGCCAATGCAGCAAGTTCCTATGGATGCCCTCGCCCTGCACCGCTGCTCTGAAGCCCATGCAGTGAGGGCTCTGTTTGACCCTGGTTTTGCATAAGCAGCCCCAAACTGGGCTTGGTTTGCATGGCAGGGAGGGGTTTGCTCCGTGTCCTGCTGCACCCTGCATGCCTTGCTCCCATATTGCTTGTTGTGGCCTTGGGGCTGCTTTGGAGCATCCAAGAGGAGATTGGGGAGAAGCAGAGGAACCGCGTCACCTCTTGGATGTCTTTGTAGCTTGTTTGTGCTTGCAGGGCTCGTGCTGCTCCAATGCTGGGTTATTTGCTGTTTCTCCCTTCTTCCCCATTGCCTTTGCTGGAGGATGGGGCAGAGGATTGCTCTCTGCAACCACGCATGGTGCTGGCACTCCCACTGCCCACATCCTCTACACCCCAGCCACGGGCTTGCCCATGGACCAGGGAAGAGGGGTCAAGGCCATAGTGAGACATTGGGTGGCCAATCCTCACCTGCTTGGATCGTAGGGGTTGGTTGTATTTCTGAATTCAGTTTTCATTCCTGAAGGAATTGGGGAGAGAGAAACATCTCTCCAAAATCACTCATCCTTCCTAATATTGAGAGCTGTCACTGCCCTGCTTGGCACGGAAATGATGCTCGTGGTAAATATTTGCTCTGGAATTGATTTATGGGTGGAAAAAATGGAATTAGTGGCTAATCAGTGCTTTGCAGGAAGAGCTATGGGATGGGTGTTGGGGCCGAGCTGGGGCCATGCCTGTGCTGGGGGAGATGCTGTGGTCATGGCACTGGGTTGGGATCAAGCGGCAGTGATGGAGGGGTCGGTCTGGCTCGGGGGTTCTTCTCACAATGGTGGTTGGCAGGTTTGTTATAAGGACTTGGGGTTTAGGACTTAAATTCCCCCTGGTAGGGCATGGAAAGCATCATCCATGGGGCTGCTGGTGCATTGGACCCTGATGGGCTCTAAGAAAGGGTTGTTCTGTTGGACCTGGTTGGAGCAACCATCTGCCTCATCCCAAGGTTGGACAAAGGGGCTTGGAGCAAGCTGCTCCAGTGGAAGGGGTCCCTGCCCGTGGCAGGGGTTGGAGCTGGAGGAGCTTTAAGGTCCCTTCCAACCCAAACCAGGCTGGGACTCTGTGACTCATTCTATGATCCCATTCCCAGCACACCCAAAGGAGTCGTTGCAGCCACCCTAAGGGCAGCAGCAGCTTTTCCTGTGTGAGGAAACAATTAACTTATTAAAGGGTGGTTTAATTTTCTGCTGCTGAAGCTGCTGCAGTCATTTCCTATCTGCTGGCCTGGCCGGATGCCCATGGGTGCTGCTGGACCCGGAGCAGTGGGAGATGCGTGGCCCCAGGCAGGATGGGTCTCCTGTGGTGTCTAAGCTCTGGTCAGTGGTGCTGGAATGATGGCAGCTGAGCAGGACCCTGTGCTGGGAATGAGTGTGGAAGTGTTCAGGAAAGCAGCTGCTTTCCCCTCTGGCAGGTTCAAGCCATTCCCCTTGGCCTGGCCCTACAGGCCCTTGGCCCAAGCCCCTTTCTCTCCAGGTTCCCTGCAGCCCCTTTAGGCCCTGGAGCTGCTCTCAGGTCTCCCCTTGAGGAGCCTTCTCTCCCCCAGGCTGCCCCAGCCCAGCTCTCTCAGCCTGGCTCCAGAGCAGAGCTGCTCCAGCCCTCTGGAATCAAAGGCAGGGGTTGCATTAGAGGCTGTGATTCAGTTGTCCATCAGTGCTGACTGTGTCACCTGCAAAGATGCCCATGAGCTGTTGCACTCCTCACCCTGTGCTCAGATTGGGGATCTCTGCCCCGTATCCTCCAGATCTCCAGTGGGATTGAGCTGCCCTTCCCACAGCCTGCTTTGAGCAGGACAGATGCTGCTCCTCTCCACCTTGCACCAGTGCACTGTGGCCAGGCTGGGAATGGCTGAGCCTCAAGGCAGAGCAGAGCCAGGAACCTGCAGTCCAGCTATTCAAGCTGTTGGCTTCTCTCTGCATTGCAAACCCTTTGGGTTTGTGTGCTGCTTTGGGCCCCTCTGAGCCACTGAAGTGATGCTGGCCCTTGTCACAGCACAAGGCAGGGGGAAGAGGGGGCTGATAAATGGGAGGTGTGTGTCTCATCCCCCCCTGCTCTGATGAACACCTCTTTGGGTACTGTACTCTGATGAACACCTCTTTGGGTACTGTACTTTGGGAGCTGTACTCAGCTCCCCTGCTTGGGCCCTAAAATGGATGTGGGTGACTTTAAATGACCATAACATTGGAGCTGGTTCTGCAGGGTGCTGGTGATCTGGCTGCCTTGCTCCTAGTGGGAAGGAGCTGGGACCAGCACTGCTATGATGTGCAGAGAGCAGCATCTCTCCAGTTCAGCAGCACTGCGAGTGCCCAAGTCCATTCTAGGTGCTGTAATAAGCAGCTTGAATCTGCTCCATAATTCTCTCCATGTTTCCCCCTTTGCCACTGGTTTGGGATGCGGATGAGCTCTGTGTGATGGCATTGGAGAACTAGGCTGGCAGCCTCTGAGCTGATATAAAGAGGAGCTGTGATGGGCACAGCACCACATCCAACCCTCTTGGTCACCACAGGGGACAAGGCAGTTACCTGGGGTCTTGTGCAATGATGTTCAAGGACTCAGAGCACAGTCCCACCTTTTGACCATCAGTGAGGCCCTGGCAGGTTTGTGTTGGCAATCTCTGGGCTTGGGGCACTGGGGGGCTGTGAAGGGCTGGCAGGCAGTAGGTGATTTTGGGGATGGATAAGGCTGGTGGTGATGGTGCTTTTGGACCAACTTCCCCTTTTCATCCAGATCTTCCAAGAGGAAAAGCTCTTGCGTTCCTTATTGAAAACTGCCTTTGTCTGACCATGAGGAGGGAGGGAAGCTCCTGTAGGGAAATGGGTTTGTTTATCACATAAGCTCGCAGGCCAGCGCAGCATCTCCACACATCCTAGAGGTACCCTAGTCTTGGTGCATCGCTCTTTCTCCCCTCCCAGCTCCTTGCCCTTCACTTTTCTCTCCTTTGTCTCTCCCTTTTCCTTGCAGAGTCAAGAAGAAGAACAAGCCCTTGAACCTCAAGATCCACAACAGCGTGGGGAGCTGCGAGAACATCCCCGCGCAGCGCTCGCCGCTCCTCTCCGAGCGCTCCCTCCGCTCCTTCTTCGTGGGGTACCCACCTTTCCTCCCCTCCACCCCTCCCGTCCACACCGAAGCCACCTTCTCAGCAAGTAAGTCCAAGGTCCCTTTCTATGAGGTGGGTGATGGCTGATGCCAAGCAGAGGATGTGGCTGTGGGAAGCTCAGGATGTCTCCGGTGGTTGATGGAGGATGGTGGTTGAGTGATGCACAGGTGCCTTACAGCAGCGGTTAGAGATATGTGGGTGCTTCTGGGCAAGTATGAACCTGGAGACATGATGATGTCTATGTCTGTCTAAATGGAAACCCACTGTCACATTGAGTGTTGATTTATGCAATCAGAGCTGCTCCCCCATTGTAATACCATGAGTGCATTTGGAGAAGCCATGAATCTTCCCATGCTTGATGACACTGGCTGCCACTGAGAGTCACTTTTCCATGGGTTCCTTTGTAAATCCAGCTGTGGGTTTACCCTCATGCAAGGAGGCTGCTTTCCTCCTTTCCCATGCTTTTCTCTCCTGCATGTGGGGTTTTGCGCCAAAGCGATGAGTGTTGGATGAAGGCAGCCCCAATGCAGACAGGTCTGGCGCAAGCCCCAAGGAGCTTGATCCCAGCATCCAGCCCCACTCCTGCCTGTGGGTCTGCCTGGTGGGGTTTACCCTTGGTGGGACTCAATGGGTGGGTTTGGATCAATGTGTTCACCCAGGGCATTGCTGCTGGCTGGGGAGCATAAGCCTGGCCCTTATTCCCCAGCCTCGGAGCGGTGCTTGATGGATCCTGCAGGAATTGAAGCTTTCACAAGCTCTCAGACCAAACAAAACCCTCCCAGAAGCCGTGTGGCAGCCGCTGGGAGTGATTTGCATGCCAAGAGCTACCCTTGCTTTCGTTGCTCAACTGAAAACTTGCTCCAGCTCCACATCCATGCTGCGTTCCTGCCACATTCCCCATCCCAGACTTTCCCTCCTTTGCTTTCCCAAAACGTGGTCATCCTGGCTCAGTTTGGGTTCTTCCAGTGGTTTTACTGCTTGGCTCTTGGCTGAAGAAGGGGTTGACAGGGAACATCCCTCCCTGCCCATCCAGCCCCTGGGCACCAGCAGGTTTTCCTCTCGCTGTACCCCACACCAGGGTGGGAAGCAGCACCAGGACACCTCTGCAAGGGGAACCCCGTCCAGTTCCTTTCTCTCTGTCTTTGGTTTACACCAACCAGCTGCTCTCTGGGGTCGCTGAAGTCTCATCGAGCCATTTCTGGCATCCTTTTGCTCCCCTTTCTTTGGCTTTGGGGACAGTGGGACCTGGCAGGAGCTCTGCGGGCATCGGGAGATGTCCATGGACCTGGCTCTCAGCAGGTTTGCCTGGAGCAAAGGGGTATTTTTCCATTGCTCCTTCCCTGTGGCATCAGCTGAGTTCAGCCTGGAAGGATGGAAATGAGCAGAGCAGAAACCAAGAAATGAGACCTGTTCTCAACATCCCCCCCGCTACGTCTTGTTGCATTGGATTACATCCCGCGATGTGATAACCTGATGGAATGTGGCATGGCAGGAACAGGATGCGATGAGAAGTGATGGGCTATCAAGTGACTAGCACTGCTGGAGAGGTGTCTCTTTGCATTTCCCTCAGCTCTCCACCTTTCTTGGCTGCTGTATGTGTTTGTTATGCGGGCAAGATACAGGATGTTGATCCCCATGGAGAGGTTTTAGCATCACTGAAACCATTTGGTCCTGGTGCGTTCAGCATCCATCCACTCCCTGAGCCTTAATCCCAGGGACTTGTGGGGAAAATAGGAGGGAAGGCCAAAAAACAATGGGGTTTTTTTTAGCTCTCTGGTACTTCTGCATCGTTTCTGTACTGGTGGCCTTGTCCTGGAGCTGCATCCTGAGTTTCTGTCTGCTTCCATGATTGCTTTCTGGTTCGTGACCCTGTAGGAAGACTGGCACATCCTTCTTCCTTAGATCTAACCTGAACTTCCCCTGCTTCAGTTTGAATGCATCACCCCTTGTCCTATGGCTCCAGTCCCTGATGAAGAATCCCTCTCCAGCATCCTTCAGATACTGGAAGGCTGCTCCCTAATATCTCATCCCTATGACCATGGGTATCCAAACCTTTATAAAACACCAACAGCAAAATGCCCCTTCCATTTTTCCCTGTCGGGATCAGCCTGGCATCACCAGGTATGCCCTGGATTGACGTGGAACGACTTCCCTAAGTGTTCAAAGAGAAAACTATTGTTGTTGATGGATTGAGATGCAGGAGAGGAGCCGGGCAATTCCTTCTCTCCCTGGCTGTCTCTCAGTGATCTCTTTTTAACAGGCAGCGTGTCTTGCTGCTTGTGGCAGGAGCATGCTCCCATCTGAATCACCTTTGGTCCCACTTGGATGCGTGTTTGGATGCCTCTCGCTTGTTTTTAACAGCCACTTTGCCCTGATGGGAGCTGATTGCCACAGCAAGAGCATGAGGGCTGGAAGAGAGCTGTGAAGGAGCATCTTTCTCCTGAGCACAAATCCTGCTGGAGGGGTAAAGTCCCCTCCACGCAGGGCTAGGATCCCTGTGAATTTGGGTTTGGAATTGATGTTTTCCCTTAGCAGCCCTTGGAAGGGAAGACTTTCGGGGTGCTCTTGAGCTCCAGCTTGGCCCTGAAGCAGCCCATGGCTGAGGGACAGAAGATGCTTTGTCTGATTGCATCCAGGCTCCTCTCTTGGTGCAATAGGTCCCTCACAGTGAGCAAGTGACCACCAGAGATGTGTTATTACTTGGAAACAGGGTTTAGGATTCAACACCCCATGACTTGGCTACAGGCACCAGAAATCAGGTTGGATCTTCTCCTTTTGGCTGGGAAGGCTCGTGTTGAGTAGGTCTTGTTGGTGTCTCTGTTACCTGGGTGTCCTGGAGGTGGCTGGCATTGCTTTCCTCTGCCTGTCCCCTCTCCTGCTAATCCAGCCACAGTCACCGTGTGCATCCAGAGCAGGTCCCCTGCTTGGTGCTCTCCAGAACGGGCCAACATTTAGGTTAGATCTAAGGCAGAAGCTGTTCCCTGGGAGGGTGCCCAGAGGAGCTGTGGCTGCCTCATCCCTGGCAGTGCTCAAGGCCAGGTTGGACACAGGGGCTTGGAGCAAGGGGCTCCAGTGGAAGGGGTCCCTGCCCGTGGCAGGGGTTGGGACTGGCTTAAGATCCTTCCCAACCCTTTCTCCTTAACCCTGTTCCAGCCCAAACCCCCTTCACAGGGGACTTCCCAAGGAGGGCACCATTTCTTTGTGACCATCAGTGCTCTTCTTCTCCCTGAACCTGCCCTGCAGCCATACAAGCCATGGTGTGAGCACTCCCTGGATGTGCTGGCAGCCCAGCTGGGAGCTCCCTGCAGCCCACAGCTGGCCACAGCTGGCTGCTTTGCCATCAAACAATGGGAGGGTTTCCTATGTGCAAAGCCAATTGACCCTGCAGGGCTGTGGATGGGGGTGGGAAATCCCAGTGCGAGTCTTTGAGGCAGCAAAGTGGCTGAATGTGACCTTTCAGCTGTATAACCAGGGTTGTCACACTGCAAAGAAGGGCTGCGGGGTTGTAAGGCGACCCTTCCTATGGGAGCTGCTCTGCAAATAGCTCTGCTGCCTTCGGCTGCTGCGGGTGATCCCACAGCATGGGATCATCCATCCCTCCATCCGCAGCAGGGACACTGCAGGGCTTGGACCTGGCTGGGATTGTGTGCAGGATGTTTGCCATGGGCAGGTTTCACACCCCATGGAGCTGAGGCCCTCAGTGCCATGGGTTAGTGGTGGCCTTGGCAGTGCTGGGATTGGGCTGGATGAGCTTAAAGGGCTTTTCCAGCCTGGTTGATGCTGTGGCATGGGGAAGGGAAGCTGCTGCCCTGAGCGTTGCTGTGGTTTCCTTTGCTGCTGCAGCTGAGCTCTTTGGGGATCTCTTCCCTCCTAGTTGGCCCTAAAGCCAGCTCGAGTGAGGACTGGGGTGTCTTATGGAGGGACTGGGTGAGTTTTAAGGTCCCTTCAAACCAGGCTGCTTCAATGAACCTCTGCCAGCATCCTTCCCCATCATACGGCCCTGGGCTGCTGTTTCTGCCTGGGTGTGCTGTGGTAGATACACCTGATACCGACCCTGTTGTGGTTGTCTTCCATAGGATTGTTGAGCTGGTTTTGGAGGATGCTGCACCCCGGTGTCACCCCATAATCCCTTTGGGGGACTCAAGCACGCTGGGGCTGGCATTTGGAGTGTTTTGGTGGCTGCGGGTCTGTAGGACATCTACAGACAAGTGCAAAGTCTCCTGGCTGTCCCTCAGCCTTGCAGTGATTCATCCCGGGATGCTTTCCAAGTGCACTTCCATCGATTTTATCTGTCCCATTCATAATGTGAGCATCGCCTGACGCCGTTTGTTGTAGAAGGAGGAGGAGGGTTTGTTTATGGGGCTGTCGCCGTGATGGATAACACATTCACACCAATTCCCTGGGCATCCGGAAAGGTGCCAGGAAACGAAGGAGGGGAATATCATGCCAAAGCACGGCCCCCCCATTGGTGTGGTTTGGCACGAACCAGCCCTAGGTGATGCCCCTTGTGTATTCGGTGATGGTGTCGGGGCTCGGGGTACCACTGCCCTCCTGATGCGCCCCAAGGGAGGGTGGAAACCCAAACCCAACGCAATAGGGGAGCTCTGGCTGCTCTTTTCTTCCCAGGCATCCCACAGACAGGGAGTGAAGGGGGAACATCCACACCCGGGATGGCAGCGGGGGTGAGGAGAGCGTCACAGCCAAGGTCCCTGTCACCTCCGAGGCGCGCGGGTGCCACTCATGGACCGGTGGTGCCTGTCACCGCTGCCTGTCACCGCGGCGAGCCGGGCTCCTCTCTGTGTCTGCTGTCACCGGCGTGCCGGAGGCGGCTGTCACCCCCCGTCCGGGCGCTTCCCCCTTTCCCTGTCTCCCTTGATCCCGTCAGGCGCGGGCTGTTGATTCAAGGATGAGCTGTGCAGGAGCCCTGACCTTTGCTGGCGCGATGCTGCGGGGAGGGAAAGCAGTAGAGGTTTTGGGGTGTCTGGGTGGTATCCCCTGGTATTGGGTGCTCTATGGGGATCAATGGACTGCTCCGCCGAGGAGCAGGGTTTAGCCTTTGAGGGTGCCTCTAGGTGATGGGGAGGTGGGAAAGGGATGATGCTTGTCCCCGTTGGATGCTCACTGGGTACCAGCTGCATTCTACCATGGGAAATCACACCCGTGCCCGTTAAATTCTGTCTCGGAAGAGGAGAGAAGGGGAAAACCATCCTAAACCAGCCCTCACACAAGTGTGCGAGGGGGTGACGGCTGAGAGAGCCCTGATTATCGAGCCATAAAGGAGGTTGATGGTGATAAACGTGTGAGTAATGACTGACATGCGGGCAGGGAGGTCGAGAGGCATCAGTTGCTCATGGTCATTGTGCAGGGTGCTGAGCTGCCGGCAGCAGGAGCAGGGAGGGAGTTGGGGAATGGGCTGTCATGCTTCAGGGCTCATGAGGACCAACTCATCCTGATGCTGTGGGGCAGCCACGGCACCTTGGGTCTGGACTTCTCCGTCATTGGGTCCTTGTGACAAAGCCAAGCACCCCCCTCAGCAACAAGATGTGATCCTGAGCCTGTGAAGGGCTTTTCCTTGCACATCCAATTGTGGCAAATGTGGGGTTTTAAGGAGAGCGTTCCCTCTGTGCTGGCTGGGAGGCTGCTGCATTTCCACCCTCCCTTTGGGCATCACCCTGATTCCCTAGTGCACAGGGAGGACCAGCTTTTCCTTCGGCTGGGAATCTCGCATGTGCAAGCTGAAGGGGAGAATCACCAATGAACTTCAAAGCCCCTCAAGCCCTGGGGCTGTTCTCTCCCTCCTGCCCTGCTTTGCATGTTTTCTCCCCTACAATGAGCAGGTCTATTGTTGAACACCACACTCCTGCATGTATCGTTCCCTCTAATGAGCATAATGAGCTGTGAATCACGTAGGGCTCATTGCTGGTAGGAGGTTAAAATCCCCGATACACTTTCATACAGTTTTGCAGCGAGCACATTTAGAAAGTAATTAAAAGGCTCAGATGCTTTTGCCTACGTCCCCTCTCCTCCTCGCTGGGATGGCAGGATTTAATTGAGGCCATCAGAACCTTAGTGGAAATAAATTGTGGCTGGTAAAGCAGAGGATGCGATTTAATTCTGGGAGAGGAGCTGTTCTTGTCCAGGTGTTCAGTTCATCGAGGACCAGGGTTGAGGATGGGCAACGGGGACTGGCTTGTCTGATGTGATTTACCGAGGAGAAAATGATGTTGCGGGCAAGATGTGCTTGTGTGTGGAGCGGTCCCACTCCTCAGAGCATCATCTCTGGGGCTGGTGGGCATCCCCAGGAGGTTGCAGATGGTACAGGGGGAGGGATGTGGGCTCTGGAGGTGGTGAGAAGCATGGTCAGGAATACTGGCATGTGTAAAGCAGCCACCATGGGGCTGGGGGCAGCCATTACCTTAATTGACTTCATAGCCCTTCAATGTCTTCATTGCCAGCTCTGCCTGCGGGGTGAGCGGGACGAGGTGGTGGAGTAAGGGAAGGGAGGTGCTGGGATGGATGTGGTTTAGGACGCTCCCAAGGCTTTTAACGGCGTTGCATGGAGGAGGGATGTAAATGTAACCTTCAGAAAGGGAGTGCAATTAAAGCGCCGCGCCGCCCGCTATATTAAACGGGGATATTAAAGCAAACAGTGGCTCTCCCGCTCGCAGGGATGATATTGGAAGTGTGTTTAGTGAGGGATTTGCCGGCGTGCTGAGCAAACGGCCCGGCTCGGATCCGTGATGGGGCTGGTCGCTGGTGCCCGGGAAACCTCTGGAAGCCCTCATTGAAGATCCAGCCTTTGAATCCCTGGCACAGCTCCACTGCGGGCAGCACCTCTCCCATGGCAGAGGAGGAGGAGCAGGGTCTGTGCCCTTGCTGAGGCTGAAGGGGAATGTGGAGCCCAAGCATGGCTGTGCCTGCTCCAAGCGGGCGCTAATGAACTCTCTTCTTCCTTACCCAGCCAGGGTCCTGCTATTCCTTCTCCCTCCCTCCTTTTCCCTTAGGAGAGTGCTGAGGCTGCTCTTCACTTTGTCCTTCTCCTTGAGGCCCAGCTGAACTGCCTTTCTTCAGCCGTGACCGCAAGACGTTGTGGCTTGTTAATGAAGGATGCAGCTTCAGCTTCGGTTTCCCTTTCTCGTTTGGACATCGTGATGTGGCTCCGGTAGCTTTGCACCCCCCCCCCTCTGCGTGCAGCACCCATGGAGTGCGTGCATCGCCTCGCACCTCTCTCTTTGGCCCAAAGTAGGTGCTGGGAGAGGGAGCAGGAGACTCCAGTGTCCTGCAGATCCAAGCACAAGGGCAGAGACCTCTTGCTTTCCAGAATGGGATCCTGTCCAAGGGGAAATACTGGGCAAACCCCTCTTTCTCGTGTGCCTCCTTCGCTCCGCTCACAGAAAGCTGGAACCCTGGCTGCCGCCTTTGTCACCACCTGATGGTTTTCCTTGTCTCTCCTCTCCTGCAGATACGCTGTCAGTGCCTCGCTGGTCCCCGCAGATCCCCCGTCGAGATCTAGGAAACTCCATAAAACACAGGTACCCAACCAGTGCATCCCCCAATGGCAGTGATGAGCATCTCCCTTTCCATCCCTGGCCCAGGAGGGGGGGGCCTCGGGGCTGTTTCCCCAGTTTCCTATGCTGGGCTGTGCTGCCTTAGAAGCCCATTTAAATTCCATCTCAGTTCAGATCTGGTTTAGATAAGGCTGGAGTTGCTGTCAATAAAAGTCGTGTATTATCCATGCCCTTGCCAACCTTCAGCACGTTTCCCATCTCCTCTACCTTAAAGGAGAGGAAGTTCTAGAAATAGCCTTGGTTCTGCTATTCGATGGGGCAGAAGCTTCTTCAATGGACTGGAACCTTGGGCTCCCAGGGCAGGGAGGTGTTTTGGGGGCTGTGGCCAGGGCAGAGATGGGGACCTACACCCAACCAGTGCCTAATGCCCATCCTAGCCAGTTTGGTCTCCCTTCTGCACAAGAGGGAGCTGGGATGATGCCTCAACACCCACAGAGGCAGCCAGGAAAGGATAAATCAGGGCTCAAGGAGTTAAGAGAGGCTTGGGAGCTGTTCCTGCAGGAGCACAGATGGGGTGGTTCAGCTTCTTCTCCCTCTGGCCACTCTCCATGTCCCTCTCCTCAGGTTTTCCACCAAGTACTGGATGTCTCAGACCTGCACCGTCTGCGGGAAAGGAATGTTGTTCGGCTTAAAATGCAAGAACTGCAAGTACGGCATGGGGCTGGAGCTGTGGGGCTGGAGCTGTGGGGCTGGAGCTGTGGGGCTGCTCCTTCCTGTTGGGATGGGGAGAACTGGGGTTTTATTGGTGCAGCCAAGCAAGGGGCACAGGCCATGGGGAAAGCAACCAGCCTCGCTCCAGCTCATCCTCATAGGATGCTGTAATGAGGCATGAAGTTGGGTGAAGAGCACCCTAAAATGGGGCTGAGGTTGTGTGCTGGGGAGGAGAGCGGGGTCCTTGGTGAGGATACTGCCCACCAGACCTCAGCTCCAGAGCTCCAAGTAGGATTCTGACAGCCTCCCTGCTCACTTCTGTCCTTGGCCTGGCTTTAGGTACCCATGTTATAGGGTTACCTGTGAAGTTATCTACAGGAGAGAATGGGAGGGATGTGCTGGACCAGGGGCTGACAGCAGCTTGGTCGAGAGCATCAAGGGTAACTCTGGGCATCAGATGGGTTTCATCCACAGCCTGGGGCTGTATCCTCTATTTTTTGCAGCAGCAAAAAGCTTGGGGGCCTCTGTTTCCTGGCAATGTCGTGGCACCAAGGAGCCAACCCACCCCAAACAACAATAAATTAATGGAGAGGCTGTGCTGGCTGTGAAGTTGGAGAGGGCTGGAAAATTGGGTAGGGCTGGATAAGGAGTGGGAAGCAGAGGCCACTTCTACTGCTTTAGATCCCAACCTGGCAGAGCCCAGCTCGTACACGTTATCATGCAGCCATCAGCACTTAGAAAAGCTGCTTCTGGAGACAGGATTGCCTTTCCTAGGGATGAGTGCTGGGAATAAGCTGATTGACTGTGAGTAACTGAGTTAGCTGAAGCTATGGAGTGATAACGATCGCTGTTGCCATTGATTAAATGCTGATGAATTAGCAAATTGGGATTAAAATGTGGACAAGAAATGCCCCATTACTCTGCAGCTGCTGGTGGCTTTCTGGAAGTGATATTATCAAATACATAGATATTAAAGTGGGGATTCCGATTGCATTCAATGCTCAAGCAACTGGAGGCTTTGCTGCCTGCCTGCTCTGCCTGCCCAGGGCTGGTCCCCATGCAGGAGGGATGCAGGACCTGCCCCTGTGATGCTTTGGCTCTGTGTTGATCCTGCTGCCTGTAGTCACTCAGGGAAGAAGCAAACCGGTTCCCTGGGTGTAAGAAGTTAGAGGGAACGGGAAGTACTCAGGTTCCCCAGCTTTCCCCAGGAACAGGAGGGAAACAAGCAGGTAAAGCAAACAAACAGACCCAAACTCCCCCCCCCCCCAAGCCCCCAA
>NDXB01013742.1:0-41302 GCA_002631895.1 Agapornis roseicollis
GAGCGGGATGTGGGTGGCATAACAACACGGGTGGCAAAGGGAAACAGGAGAGATAAGGACACGGGTGGCAAAGGGAAACAGGACGGATAAGGACACGGTTGGCCCCAGGAAACAGGAGGGATAAGGACACGGGTTGGCAAAGGGAAACAGGAGGGATAAGGACAGTGGTTGGCTAGGGAAACAGGAGGGGTAAGGACACAGGTGGCAAAGGGAAACAGGAGGGACAAGGACACGGGTGGCAAAGGGAAACAGGAGGGATAAGGACAGCGGTTGGCTAGGGAAACAGGAGAGGTAAGGACACGGGTGGCAAAGGGAAACAGGACGGGTAAGGACACGGGTGGCAAAGGGAAACAGGAGGGATAAGGACACGGGTGGGCCAGGGAAACAGGAGGGTTAAGGACACGGATGGCCCAGGGAAACAGGAGGGATAAGGAAATGGGTGGCCCACACACCAAAATGTCCTTTAGAGCAGCCCAAGCTCAGGCATCATCCGTGCTGAGAGCACCCATCCCGCCGCTATGGCCTCTGTTGAGCTTGGGGGGAGGATGGGCTGGGACCTTGCTGCCAGTAACAGTGCTGTGACCGTCGTGTCCCAACAGAGCTCCACCGCAGACCATGCACCACCAGGACCCGCTGCCGCAGGCCCGGAGCCCGGAGCCCATTTTCCCGCCGGTACGCTGGGCACAGTCAGGTGCCCAGGGGCTCCCCGTGCGCCCAACGCCCAGCCCAGCTCCGCAGCCCACGGCCCAGCGTCGAGCTCTTTTCCTGTCCCCACTCTGGCCTGGCCAGACTGCAGGGGGGACACAGCCAGGGCAAAGGAAAGGACAAAATGTCTTTGCTGGGCTGGCACCTTCTCAGCCAGAGGCAGCAGCAGGTGTGGGAGGGAGCCCTGTGTTCCTACCAAGACACGGGCCGGTCTCCTCAGCACCTGCTGAGCTGTACTAGAGCACTGCTCACTCACATGCTGGGCTGGCCTTGCAGATGGGAGAGTGGGCTGTTGTCGTGTCCAACAGATAGAGCTGTGCAGCTGTGCACCCCATGCTGCTGCAGCACCCACTTTGCAGAAGGTGAAGGGCAAAGAAGTGCCTTGGCAACAGCAACCAGAGGAGTCTTTAAGCTGTCAAGCAGAGGTGGATGGGCTGAACGAAGCACCTCTGGTGCTCCCCAAGCTCAGGGATGGCAGCAGCACAACCTGTATGGCTGGGAGAGGGCAGGTGCGGAAGCTGGGGCAAGGCGCAGGCAGGATGGGGCAGCCCCAGGCTTCACATGCCAGAGCTCCTGCCCTGGCGTGACTGCTTCCTTTCAGTCGCTTGACACAGTTCAGGGCATTGTTTCCCTGATGGGAAACATCCCTGGGCTGTCCCCATGCTGATGGCTGTGTCCTCCTTCTGCTCCCATCCCTGCCATCTTTAGGTGCCTTTTTGTGGCTGCCACCCCTGCTCTCACCTCTTCTCTTGGTCCCCGGAGAAATCTGCGGAAGTCCACCCTGGCCAATCGCCTCTTCCTGACAGACATGTGCAGAACCTGCCGCAAGCTTCCTCCTTTGGACCAGAGAAATACCAGGCTGTGGAGGACAAGGGATCTCTTCCTCCGCAGCGGGGGCTTTGCTGGGAAAAGCCATTCAGCAAACTTACAGCCGCAATACAAGTTTGAAGTTGAAAGAGTGCAGGGAAGGGGTGCACTGAGGGCTGCCGGGGGCAGGACATGCTACTGTGGAGGCAGCTGTGCCCTAGAGCTGAGGCCTCACGCACCCCGCTGCCATGACGCTGTGTTCAGAGCCACTGTCCACACTGGGTGGGCACCGGTGGCCATGCTCTCAGCATACACCACTACTCACAGACATCACAGCTCACAGCTCAAGAGTTTTCTCTCATCAACGGATATTTATCCCCTGTGAAAACACTCGAGGCAGCTTTTGGCAGAGGGCTGCTCCTGACCTGGCACTCTCTGGGCGGACTGCACAGAACAACAAATCTCTTACTAAGTTTTCTTGCTGGACCCAAGTGTTTTGAAGAGCTCTTGTCCTCTGATGAAGAAACCTCTTCTTTTGACTCTGACCAGGACCACAACTGCATCTGAGTACAGGCAGCAATGCCTGCTCTGGACACTGCTTGCCCAGGCTCAGGCTAAAGGCAGGAGGGTGGTAGAGCAGGAGGAGTTGGTGAGGACTTGCTCTGCTCAACAGACCCATCTGGATTTAACTGAGTGGCAAAAAGAGAAAGCAAGAGAAATAGGCACAAGTTAGAGCTGAGGAAGGACAGCACAGCAACAGACACCTCAGCCAGAGAACCCTGCCTTCTCCCCACCAGCTGCTCCTCACCCTGCACGGCTCAACTCCTCTATGAAGCTGCAGATCCAATTGGGAAGTTTCCAGTGGCTTTAAACTTGCTTATACCTGTGACCCAGAGGCTGCCTGAGCTCAGACATTCTGAAATGCCTCAATTTTGGGTCAAGGACAGGAGAGCAGAAAAGCCCCACTGAGGACATGGTTCTTCTGAGGATGGATGTTTCACTGTGATAGAATGGTCAAAACAGGTTAAACAGACATTAAATTCCAGATTTTTCCGGAATCCATGCACGTTTTCACAGCCCTTTTCTTCTATAATTGTGTCAGAAGCATCCACGATCCTAAGATGCAAGAACCGGAGTTATCAGGTGTTCCAACAAAAGTAAGCTTGAGCTAAAAAACCTGAAAAGATGTTAAAGGCAAAAGCAGTTGATTGGGTCAGCAAAACTGCGCTTTTGGTGACCAGGACCTAGCTATAGTTAGAAATGTGCTTTTGCCTGTAAGCATCAAGCCTAGCAGTAGGTGTCAGGAGTTCAGAACAACATAAGCTGTGCCCCAGGAACTCAGCAAACATTTAGACCAAGAGATGCTTAAGCTGTCCAGAGTGAGAGTTAAATCCTGATGAGCTGCCGTGTGGGGCATTCCATTCCTCACGAGGTTGGAGATGTGTCTGGGCCTCGAGTCTGGAACACGTTCTTCCTGAAGGACAGAGGGTGCAGCTCTCCTAGCTTCTGAGGAGCTCAGAGGTGAAAACCGACAGCACAGTTCGGGCTGTTTCAGTTCCTGCTGCTAAGTGAGCTCCCTGCGCCGGCAGCGGACATCGCTCCGGTTCAGTCTCCCACACGTTGCATAGGCCCTGCTGCTGCTGCTGCCTGCTGCTGTCGGGTTTTCTTTCCCATAGCATTCCGTTTGGGCGAGCCAAAAGGGGCGGGGGGTTGGGCCGGGAGCCGAAGCGCTGCTGGAGCTCAGCACAGGAGGGACGCGTCTGTGCGCGCAGGCTGTGCCCGCTGCTGCCGGTGTTTGAGCGCCACACAGCGGCGCGCCGCGGCACCGGGAAACGCGCGTTCCCGTCGGCTCTTGCTTTGGGGATGGAGTTCAAGGAGCGCGCCCGTGCGCCTCTACCCCTCCCCCCCCCGCCAAGCTCCCTGTAATTCTTCAGCTTGATTTGAAACCTTCTTTTCAGCCTTGTTCATCCACCGCTGTGCGGGTAGGGCAAGTGTTGAACCTCCGCGAAATTGTGCTCCTTCTGTATTGGGAGTATAGACACCTTTGACTTCCTTGGTTTAGTACAGCAGTGGGGTGAACATAGACGATGTGCCATTGCCTCAGTGAAGCTCCTGTGGTTTATAGTAGAGCCAAAGGCAGTAGTGACAATGTTGCATGGTGAGCAAAAATCGCTTCCTAATAGTAAGTTGACACACTCTGAAATGTTTTCAGCCTCTAGCTTGATACAGGGGGTTTAGCCAATGTACAGGGGGGGTAGTAGTACAAGGGGGTCCAATTAGTGTACAAGGGGGCTTGGTATAAGAAAGGCTAGTGCCTGGAAAACAGAGTGAAATTGCAGAAGAGAACAACTTGTATGTCAGAAGTCTGTGAGATTTGGAAATCCCACTAAGACCGAGTTAATTGTTTCACACTGGTCTTCGAACGTATCTTTAGCTTTGAAGAACAATGTCTGTGTTGTAAGTCTGTGTTGAGATAACAGGATTCAGTGATTTAGTGACCCCAATAAAACAAATTCCTTCACAGCATCCTTCAACTTACCAGTTGGTTTGTTAATTCAGAAGCAGAGCCTCCCAAACATCTGCTACTTTGGGATACTCCTCGTTTGCTGTCCTGTAATAAATGTTGCAGGAAGGTCACACTGTCTTGGATCCTTGCTAGTTGACTAGAAAGTTATAGATATGGCTGGTTTCAGCTAATTATGGGATCACTGGAGCATCCAACTGTGCCAAAGGTGAAAAGTGCACTGTGAGGAAGATTGCTTACTTCATCGTGAAGACCCCCACGTGCAGGAGGAAGAGTCCTTTACTTCATCCCGAGACCCTCGCCCATGGCCAGAGAGGACACTGCGCAGACGATGCAAAGGACCTTCTAGCTCATTATAATACGAAGCGGGGATAGATAATGAATATGTATAGGCGTATGGAGTAACCTAATGCATGTGTATACCTTAAGACAGTAAATGTAAAGGGAAAATGACCCTGGGGCTTGCATGCTTTGGAGGAGTTATCCCCATGCACCTCAGCGCTGAATAAAGCATACCTACTTTACAACTTTAACGCGTTGTGCAGTCTAACCGCGCATCAGTTCTAACATTAATAAGTATGCACCTGGAGACAATTTTGTAATACTTTTAATAATGTCAAAACTCAAACTGCAAAATCTGAAGAGCCTTTCACGAGCATTTCCCGATTTCTGATTCAGTAGCAGCGCTTTTTTCTGGAGGAGAGAATTTCAATAGTGACTTGATCACAAAGCTGTACATGAGTGTGTGTAACCACAGTTCCAGGAAAAGGCACAACTTTGGTGGTGTTCCCACAAAACTGACTTGTTTTAATGGATGCTGGTCTAAATACTGACAGATCAAGACTGACTAATCAGGTACAGGAATCTTTCTATAATTCTGCTGGGTTTGGCTGGGGTAGAGTTAGTTTTCTTTAGAGCAGCTGGTACCCAGCTATGTTGCAGGCTTCAGGCATGTTTTAGTTGCAGCTGAGCAGTTGCTTACACAGAGCCAAGGCCTTTTCTGCTCCTCACCCCACCACTGAGGGCTGGGGGCGCAAAAAGAGCTGGGAGAGCACACAGCCAGTACAGATGATCCCAACTGACCCAAGGGATATCTGATATCGTATGGGGTCATGCTCAGCATGTAAAGCTCGGGGAAGAAGAAGGAAGGAGGGAACATCAGGAGTGATGGCATTCGTCTTCCCAAGTAACCATTATGTATGATGGGACCCTGCTCTCCTGGAGATGGCTGAACACCTGCCTGACCATGGAACGTGGTGAATGAATTCCTTGTTTTACTTTGCCTGCATGCTTTACCTATTAAGCTGTCTTTATCTCAACCCAGGAGTTGAGATAAACCCACTCATCCCACCCGGGAGAAGTGAGCGAGTGGCTGGATAGGGCTTAGTTACTGTCTGAGGTTAAACCACAACACACACCACAGCTCTTCCTTATTCTGACTCTTGTGGCTGGTAAGTCAAAGACAACTGAAGCCATCGTCACTTGGAGCCCACAGGCAGTGTGTATCTGGCACACACTGCCAGCCAATGGCCATGTGGTGGAGCACACACTCTTTAAATAGATGATGTTCAAGGCAGGGAGAAGACACTGAGGGGCATTACATGGATACTGCTGAGTGCCTGGATGCTGAGACTGACCATCAAGGATTCCTCCTACAGCTGCTGGGCATGCATTTTAGCATTGCTTAAAATCACCTGTGTTCGAGTAGGAGGTATTTTCTTGGCTGTTTGTCCCTCGATATTTTCCCCTCCCCTTCATTTGTTGTGTTTGGGTTTTTTTTTTTTAATAGCTAGGTTGATTTGCCATGGCTGTTCTCCCTAACAAAAGGTGAAAGCAAAAGGTGATAGTTTCAAAGACAGTTAACTGGACAAAAAATTGTCTGTTCCTAATCTTTAGGGAGTTTGAAGTCCATATTCAGTGAACTGAGTGAGGGATGTGGAGGTGATGGGTAAGCAGTTTGTCACATTTTGGTGGGGTTTTTTGTTTTTAAATGTTAAAATGCACATGGAATACAAACAGTAAGAAGGAATGTCTCAGGGAATGATCTTGGGAAACTTCAGATAGGCACAGGTACATTCAGTAATATGTGTGTGTGAGAGATACTCAGTTGCCCTAAAAATTTTGGCAGAGGGAATGTTGCCAGAGGGAACTTTATAGAAATAAAAGGGGCAAGGGGAGGAAAAGCTGAAGAAAATGTTGTTTCTCTGATCCATAAAATACAGGCATAACTGCTTAGTTGGGATAATTCAGACTCTTTTCATTGAGTGCCTTAGAGACATGTTCCTTTACAAGAGAAAAGAAGCTGGCTCCTAATGCAAAAGATATTAAAGTTAGAGCCATTGTCACTGTTGTTTTGAATTCACTGTCCCTATGTATCTGTGGTGTATTCTACACTTATATGAATTAACACTAGACTAGAAACTGAAGTCTAGCAAACCCGTGTCTGCAAACTTAGCTCTGAGGCCAGGGATAGCCTTGTTAGCCATTACAGGGGTGAAGGTGAGAGAAGGGGGTATGACAGGACATCTCAGGAGATGCAGAAGAGGATTGCTCTTTCCAGGCAATTGAGATAGGAAGGCATGTGTAGGAATAGCTGGAATGCAGAAAACACCAGTAACTTGTTGAACCAAGAGCCAAGAGCAGAAGAATATCTTTCTCAAACGAATAGCATACAAAATGCTGAATGAAATGAGCATAAGAAGCTCTATCAATCAACACTTATTTGGTGAAAGGAGCACAATTTTTCTGGGCTGATGTGAGCTGACATGCTAAAAATGTCGCCAAATGCTACATCTGAAGAACTGCTGCTGCATAGTCTGTGATGATCTTTACAGGTTTTCATTCTGCCAAGGTTCCCTGGGAGATCTGCCTCCTGGTGGGAAGTCTGGAGCATGACCCCCAAAACTGACCTGAAAAAGAAGATGAACTACAATGCTCACGGTCGGGTTTTGGGGGTACTCTGGGCACTGTAAGTAGGAGAGAAATGACACTTGCCCTCATGATCAAAATACTGTTATTGCAATCCTTTTCATCCTCCAAGGTTTGTGGGACATGGTGCTGCTGAGCAGCTGGTTTTCACAGGTCTGCAGACTCCGGGTGTTGCTGTGCACATTTCTCACCCTAGTGAAAATGGACATTACAAAAAAGGTGACTATATCCTAAATCACACAGTCCTACAGCAAGGCTCGCTGCCTTTGAGTTACAGAAGTCACATCTAAGCATGCAGAAGTCAGGAAGAGCAAAAGTTAAGTTTGTTCTTGGAAACTATTACTGACCATAATCAGTATCTGCTGCTTTTCTCCAAGGAACAAGGATGCTTATAAAATGAAGCCATATGCCATGCTTTCATTCGTAAAACTGTACTGTTTTCAGTTACGTATTTGAAATGCTTTCCAACTCTTGGCCTGGTGATACGGATAAGAAAGAAATTCCTACCTTTCTCAGAGTTCTCTTTAGTTTTATGTTAACGAAGGAGCTCCAGCCACTGCCTCATAGCAGCTGCCCTGGCCCCACACACCATCTCTGGGGCTGACCCAAGGGGAATGTGTGTGAGGAAGTGAAAATGGAAATGGGGAGGAAAGGAGATTTCTAGAGTAGCTGCCTTGGCGTGGGTTCCCACCAGCTGCAATTGGTAGCCTTCACATGGGCTTAGCTATGACAGCAAGGACTGGAGAGCAGGGTTGGAACCAAAACAAAGGGACAGATCTTCTCCTTTGCATTGCAGGTTTTGGACAATACATTCTTTATCTCAGAAAAGTACTGATATGAAAGATGCCTGCTACTAAAGAGGCCAAGCAAAACAAAAGATGCAGGATTTGTGACGCTCTGTTTTGGCCAGCTTTCCTTCTTTGGGGTTTTGCTGCAGTATGAAACCTATGGTAGAGCTGTAATTGGTGCACTCTTGAAAACAGAGATGCTAGAAATAGCCAGAGTTTGAAGTGGAGGGGATGCCAGTGTTGTTTGGGTTTTTTAGTGCTACTTAAGGTGAACAGAATACTAATTATCCTGGGGTAAATGATGTTATTTGGTCAGATAGTTTGGTAATTGCACCATGCTGCTTTATTTTTTATTTGCCTTCCTCTACAAGTCTCTTTCTCCCTCTTTTCCCTAATTCCAGCTTTGAAATCCAGTGTGGATTAGCTGCCCAGGCTTCCAGGTGGAGAAAGGTGTCTATTTCAATTGTTCCAGGTTTGTCTCCTTTGTCCTAAATGGAATGGACAGATCTTTGTGTGACATGGTGTAGTATCAGGTGCCCCTGCCCATGGCAGGGGTTTGGAACTAGATGATTTTAAGGTTCTTTCCAGTCCAAACCATTCCATGATTCTAAGATTCTATGCCCCCTTGTCTTTTCCCTTGTCTTTGTTCTGTGTGGAATAAGAGCTGTGTGGTGTTTGGGATGATTTTAATGAAGAAAAAAAAATAGAACTGGGAATTAACATGTAGACTGACCATGTGCTCTGTGCCGGGTGTGCATGGGAAAGGACTTCATTAAGCAACAAGAGATGGTTATATGGCATCTCACAGATAACGAAACAGCTTGGTAGCCCACCTCTCCCCAGGCACATAGGCTAGGTTACCTTGTACCTTGGTGCTGGCAGCGTTGACTCACCCAGCTATTAAAACATTTTGTTTTACACTCCCTCCACAAGCAGAGCTATCGTGTAAAGCTCCAAGATTTTAAAATGTATATACATTTTGGAGTTGTTTTTAATCAGCCTCCTGATTTTTGTATCTTTAAAGGTTTGTAACATTTTCCCAGGCTTTCATAATTCCTTTCAGTGAAATGAAGCCTTGACCAGGCCTTGTCTTCTCTCTTTAACTCTTTTGGTTTTTATCCTTTTCCAGGCTTTGTGGTGTCTCCCATCTGTCATTGATGGAGTCCCAAAAGTGAATGTTGATAGCCATAAGGGTGCCTTAACCAGCCCATTCGGTTGCTGTAGAATGGCTTTATTGTCTTCTAGCCTGGCTTTTCTTGCCTCTGTTAGCACATTAATTGTGTTAGCCACTGGACTGCAGTTAATCTGTTTGCTATTGTATTAGAGTAATATAATAAAAGGGAAAAGGAAAATCAATACGAAAATCTTCACAACCCATCAGTAAATCAGATGAGCGTCTCAGCAAGGCGGTGTGTAAAGCATTTATCAGACTGTAAGCTTCTTGTATTAAAAACTAATGAGAAATAATAACTGGAACACTCTAAATTAGCTGCACTTATATCTGGCCATGAAAAGGAAGATGTAAAGGAATCTCTTTACAAGGCTTTTGGGAGGAGGATGATTTGGGAACTGAAGTTAAATACCTTCCTACCATTAAACAACCCCTTCAGTGCTTAACCTGGGACAACCCCTCTTTGGTGTTAAAATTTCACCATGGAGGAGAGGGCAGCCCCAAAGCCTGGATCAATTGCTGCTTCTCAAGGTCTCCAGAAGGTCCCTTAGCAGTTCCTTCTGTGCTGACAGAAAGGTCCAGCCTGTCCTTCCATACCTGAAACTGTGACTATGCTGTGGCAACACAACTCCTGAAGAGCTCTGTGCCAGGATCCTCCCGGGGAGTGCTTTTTCTTCACAGAGGTATCTATCATTGGATGGGTGGGATGAGAAGACCTCAGCTAAGCTCCTTTATGTCTTCCCCCTCCTCCCTCTTCCTCCTCTGTCTTTTTTTTACTCTGTAGAAAACAGTAATTTTACAAGCTGTGGAGCTCACACAAGTTTCTGGGCCTGGAGGAGGAATCGCTTCATTACGAGAGGGAAAAAAGTGTTTGACTCTGCTTCTCTCTTCACAGAAAACTGTCTTATTGACACCTTCTGAGGTTTTTAATGGATTTTTTTTGGCGTGATACTTGCTGGTAGACTTTATCTCATCTCAGTGGTTTATAAAAACACATCCTTTCATGTGTTCCCCGCACCATACCTTTCTTCACAATGAGGAATTGTTGCCAGCAAACACATATGAATTCATTCTGTGAAGTCTCTTTTGCAAAAATTGACTTGACAACGAGCAGATCGTTGGTCTGCCAAGGTGACTGTCTGTCATGTTTGCTGACCCTCTCTCATAACTTCCTCTCTGTATGTCAAGCATCACCTGGTTAGAGAGTACATATGCATTCGGCTGGATGCAACATAACCACAGCAAGGCCAGTTCTGAGCAAGCTACTACTGCTCCTACAGAACAGAGAAACCACAGCAGCACTCATATGGTCCAGCCACCCTGAGCACTCAATAAGTTTCTCAGGGCCTTTTGCATCCCATGCTGAATTTGCTCAAGGCTAACTAGCAAGCTAGAGAATTTAAAGACACTGACCCATGAAACATCCTGTACTCTCTACAGCTGTCAAACTTCAGGGGGCCAAAGGGGCTAGCATTATAGTTTTATGTTTAGACAGCCCCAATTGCAGCAGGCTTCTGGTCAGTGGGATGGTCATTACTGCTGCTGTTACGGAGAAGGTGAATAATGGTAATGCATTAATGATGGGTTGCAGCAGGCTGACACACAGGCGGAGATGCGACAGATGGTGCACAAAACTAGTTCCTGCTGCTGGAGTGAAAGTAATCTGTTAAAATCTGTAGGTTTTGTCATGTAAGGGTAAATAAAGTGTTTTTACCCTGGGGCAATGAGAACTGGCAGGATAGCAAGTGCTGTGTGATCATGTTTTCAGTTTTAAATGAGGTTTTTTGGACGTTTAATCTTATTTATTTTTTGGTGACCCAACTTCCAGGAGATTTTCTGACAGAGCAAGCACTGCGGCTTCTGTTCAGGATGACGACCTGGCATACCATCAGCTTTCTGGCTCTATTTGTGTTCCTGTGATGCAGCTGCAGGTTATCATAGGTTCTGCTGCTGGGGGCCAAGACATCAGGGATATGTCTATACTTTGTTAGGTATTTTTCATAGTAGTCCATTTTGAGGATTTTAAAAGCTATCCTGCTTGGTCTGCTTCTTGATGTGGCTGATTTTACCCAGTTCTGTGCTACCAATTATGAAGTAATTGCACAAAACTGTAACAGCTCACGCTGCAGGAGCCAGGGACTGGCAGAGTGCTCTCCAGCTTTTTTTAGATATCAGTGAACAAACATTCTGTAGCTCTCTCATTTTACTTGAAGAGCTTTCTTGACCATATACAGTGCTCAACTGAATCCCTACTTGGAAAAAATAACAATAGCAACAAAAAGAGATAAAGCTGAAGCTGATTAATTTAAAGAGGCAGACAGCAAGGAGCGGTCACGAATTAAAAAAAGCAAACCTTGATCATCAAAGCCAAGAACAGATATGTGCTGGCTCTTCTATAAGAGCTGGAAGTCTGGAATTTAACTGGATAGAGGCTAAAAATGAAATTGGGTGGAGTTTTAAATGATGATATTGATGCAATGGGCATACTAGAAACTCAGAAAATAAGCTGAGCCATGGGATAGCATAGTTGTGGGCTGTGCCTTATAAAGGAACTGCAGATTTTGTTGTCCTACTCTGAGTTTAAAAAGAGCTTGGAGTCAAACCAGGTAAATAAGTCATCTGTGGCATGCAGGTAACAGAGAATCCCTGTGGTCTGAAATACTGTGCCTAAAAGGGAAGAATACTGAACAGAGGGATGCTCTCAGCCACCTGACCAGGCTGGTGACCTTGACTCAGAAATGGGAAGGGTAATGAGAAAGCATGAAATGACAGAAAAAAAAGGAGGTTGGAAGCCTGGGTGATGTCCTGCAGCCTGGGAAAAAGTTATGAGAAAGTATGAGGCAGAGATTTTATTTGCAGATGCCATAAATACCTCTGTTACCGCAGCTAGGCAGAGAACACAACTGGGAAAAGACAGAGCCTGGCTTTGACTTGAGCCGTGAGAATACAATTGCTGCGGCTGTAAGTATCACCCAAGCATTTTAGCACAGTGACCACAGCACGCTCAAATTCAGCAAGGCCACAGGAGCAAAAAAACCTGCAGCAGCCACAGTGTAGACCTTCAGAAAGGACAAAAATGTACAAATGAGAAAACTTCTTAAAAATTAATCACAGGTAAAAAGTGCTTGTAGATGTCATGGACACATGTAAAGATGTATTGAAAATTCAGAGTAGGGATATATTATGTGTTGAAAAAAGACTTTCAAAGTTGGCACAGGTAAAGAGAAAAGTAAAGGAAGAAAGTATATCCTTCAGAATAGAGGGCAAGGTACAAATGAGAAAGATAGAGGAGAGTACACGTTCTGGGAAAGGAAATGTAAACCCATAACAATAGGTAATATAAAGGTTCTTGGTAGCAGCACACTAAAGGCATGTTACTAATAATAAGAAAATTTTCAAACATGTCAGAAACAGAAGGTGGCTGGCAGAAACTCGATATAGCTGATAAATGAACAAAGTGTAAGAGAAAGGCAAAGCAATAGCAGGAAAGCCAAACAGATTATTTGCATTGGTGTTCAGTACAGTGTAGGAGTTCAGCAGAGTTGTCATACTGAAAACTTTAATTGGGCAAGTCTGATGAAAGGTCTCAAACTGAAATGACATTAAAAGCCTTTTTAAAACAAACCAATGAAACACAACAGATCAACAGGACCAGATGGCACTCACACAGGAGTTTCAGAGCAGCTCTGATATGAAATTGCCAAACTATTAACTGTGGCGAATAACCCACTGCTTAAATTAGTTCTGCTTAAATTAGCTTCAAGGTTAGAGGAGGTGAGACGTGATGCCCACTTCTGAAAAGGTTCCTAGAGAACTCAAGGAGTTCTCAAAAATCTGATTTTCATTCGAGGGGCATTTGTGAGAAGCGATATGAAGAAAAGAATTAGTAGACATATGGAGAAATATAAAATAATGGAGAAGAGTCAGCACAGCTTGTAAACCATGGCTCATGAATCTGTTGTTAGGCTTTTTTTGCAAGAACCATCATGCACATAGATGACTCTGATCCAGTAGACACAGTGTACTTGGATTCCTCACAGCTTCTGGTAAAGTCTCTTCCTTAATTAAACCAGGTTGTCATAAGGGTGAAGGTTGTCTTGCAGATTAGGAACTAGTTTAAAGACAAGAAACTAAGGGCAGGAATATCTGTCAATGTGTATAGCAGGGCAGGATCCCCACTCAAGGTCATACAGGGATGGTGTGGCCACAGGGCAGCTCAATACACTCATGAGGTGACAAAATTTGCCTGCAACATTCAGTGACTTGAAACAAGAAGAATCAGAACTGATTGTGAAGAGTTACAGAAAGATCTTGAGGTTCTGAAGAGCTTAAGAGTAAAATAACGGATGACAGTCAATGTTATCAAGTGCAGGGAAGTAGACTTAATTTTAGTGCACATAACTTTACATTCAGAGTGGTGAGCCCTGAAGAATTACCACTGAGGAAAACTATGTTGGTATTCAAGAAAGTTTAAGCAAAACCCACAGCAGTTGTTGAAAAGGTAAATGGGTGATTAAAAGACAGCAGGAAAGAAAAGAGGGAATGAAGTGGATTGCTTTACCATTTTGTAGATCCATGGGGCACTGTCATCTTGAAAGGTTCATGTTGCCCTGTCCATGTCATCACAGGAAATATGTAGGAAGATCCTGGAAAGACAGAGAAAAAGCTGGCAAAGCTGGTGAGAGCTGTGGAGCAATTGCTAGATGACTAGAAATGAAAAAGACAGAGACAGTTCAGTCTGATAGAGACAGCTAGAGAGAGAAGATGTAACAGGGGTATGTAAAATCAAACACACCACAGAAGAAGTGAATAAGGAGTAATTACTTGCTCTGCTCATATTCAGCAGCTGCCAAATCACTCAGATGCTGCTGGCCCTTCACAGAGACGTGAGAGGTTGAGACACTGCCTTGTTCAAGACCACACAGTGCAACTGTGGCAGAAACAGCCACTTAATCTGTCTATATGTCATGTCCTGCATCCCTAAATTAGGATTTTTGTGTGAAGTACTGAGACTTTTGAGATAATATTGTGACATGCATGCAGATTGTTCAGGAATCATGAATGATGGTGAGGTTGGACTGGCTGGCAAGTTGGATGAGGACAGAAAGAGGAACAATCAAAGTGCCTCTTATGCCTTGACCAGAGTCAAATGCACTTCTGTATCCTGAATTCAGGGGTTGAGCTCTTCCTCTTGCCACTGAATCTGTAGGAAAAAGTTTGTATTTGAACTGACAATTTTTATCTGAAGCTAAACTTTGTGCTTCTCTGACTGGCATATATAGATATATATATATGGGCAGACCTCATAGCAGCCTTCCAGTATCTGAAGGGGGCCTATAGGGATGCTGCAGAGGGACTCTTCATTAGGGACTGTAGTGACAGGACAAGGGGTAACGGGTTCAAACTTAAACAGGAGAGGTTTAGATTGGATATATGGAAGAAATTCTTTCCTGTTAGGGTGGTGAGGAGCTTGAATGGGTTGGCCAGGGAGGCTGTGAGTGCTCCATCCCTGGCAGTGTTCAAGGCCAGGATGGATGAAGCATTGGGTGGCATGGTTTAGTGTGAGGTGTCCCTGCTTCTGGCAAGGGGGTTGGAACTGGATGATCTTAAGGTCCCTTCCAACCCTAACTATTCTATGATTCTATGATTATGTATATATATATATATGGGCATATATAAATTCAAAACTGGGCAGAAGCCAATGGGTCAGGGGTCATATGCTGCAGAGGGAATGATATGAATAGGTGACTAAGGTGCTTGTCAACTTTGTAACAACATTTATTCCTAACACTTTTGCTTTGTTGCATACATAACAAAAATGTTGCTTTAAATATTTCAGAGTGAATGTTCCAGCTGATGCTGGGAGACCTGTGTTCACAAAGTCTGTTCCTCTGTGAAGGATTGTGTGTTGTGTGTCACTTCTCATTGATAGTTCACAGAAAGGAACAGGGAGAAAAAGAAAGAGAGGAAAATAAGGTTCAGCTAGTGAGTCTTCACTTCCCACTGCAGTGTCATTTTTGCTGTTTACATTCAACAAGCATGCTATCTTAGGGGTTGTGTACTGCAGGAAACTTTGTATGTCCTGCTGGAAAGAAGTACCTGCAAGGACTGTGATAGAATTAAGGCATATGGATAACTATTCAACTGTATGAAAATTGGTGATGGGAGGGTATCCTCAGTATTGAAGTATGACTGATCAAACAGTACTGGAAGAGAAAGGCCCCTGACATCCATCCACTCTATGTCCTTTTCTCTCTTACTCTAAAAAAGCACTTTGCTCTTCAGTACTCTGCTCATTTCAGCAGGACTCTGTGGGGAGTGAGACACTTTTCAGCTCATGGAAAGGCAGACTTGAGCTATTCAGTACTGAAAGCATCATTCCTTTGATATGTCCAGGTCCGAACATAAGTTTTCAGGCATTGATTGGTGCTCATGCTTCCTAATGAGGCTAATCTTGGGCATGTAACATGCCAGCATGATGAGAGGAGTAAAGAAGAGTCGGAAACAAGAAATCAGTTCCCAAGCTAAGCTGAAGGTTGTAATTTTAACCAAGTTTGGTTTGAATTCTTACATTTCAATGCTGCCTCTTAAGAGGTCTGTGACTCCCAGTGTTTCCAGGGTGAAGCTAGCTGTAGAGGTGTGCTTAAAAGCTTAATTTGGAGTGGGCGTTGAAAGATTTGCATCTTTGATTTCATGAGAATGCAGAGTTTGGCTCTGAGCAGATAGGGAAAGACGTCTGGGAGAAGGCTAAGGTCATAAGAAGAGGATAACAGCCCCAGGATAGTCATTAAGAGTAAATGTACAGCCTATAGCAAGACTGATGGCTTCAGATTCATAAAGTGCAGAAAGAGATTAAAAATTGCCAAGAATCAAGCTGGGATAAATGTTGCAAAGGATATTAAAAGAAATTGTAAAAAAACCCTAAACAACCAAAACCCACCAAAAACAATGTAAAAAACTGCAGATATCAGGAAAGCGAAGAAGTGGGACTGTCACATGGTGAGGGCAGGATGGAAATGAATACAGTCAGTTTGTCACCAAAATTAAATGGATATTTTCTTTCATTCTCAGCAGAACCAGCAAGGAATACAAATAAGGGAAAAGCAGGGTGACTAGTGGGAATGGGAGCAGAAGACTATCATTTCTCAGATGAAAGCTGAGTAGAAGCCGCTCAGCATGCTTATTTCCACAAAATGTTGGCAACAGTGGTGTCTGAGGTTGGTGAAGAAATGGCACACAAACTCTGAACATCCTGCCTTGGGGCAAAGGCAAAACAAAAAGGAAGGGCCCATTGAGCTGATCTTACAGTGCACAAGAGTTTAGATGGTTTGTTTTGTTGTAAGGGTAAGTATGATGAGAGACCTAACAATATTATAGCAAAGCTAAACACTCCATCACATTTACATGGCAGCACACTATCCTGACAGCTGTCTTGGGAAGATGGCTGTTTTCCCCAGCTAAGGGAGATACCCAATTGGATTGCTGCAGAGTATGATACTGTATTAGATAGAAAACTGTAGATTTGGAGCTGAGTGAGAGTTGCCAGGGCAGCCAGTCACCAGCTGGGAGGAGGAAATGGGCTGGATTGAATGGGGAACAGGGATGCTTTCCTCATTCCTAGTAATTCCTAGGTGTCCGTCCTAATAATACCAACAAATCTACCCAGGATTGATCTCTGTGATGCTGGTACACACAGAAAAGAGAGAAGTGCTGTGCCTTGCAGGTGAACAAAAGCAAGATGGGACTGTGGAAGGCAAGTCCTGCAGTCACACATGACTCCTACATTTAGGCACCTAAGTCTCATCAGCATCTCATTCACATGGTTTTGCTCTTGGACTCTTAGCTGAGGTTTGGCAGAATTTCCACTCAAGGATATTTTAAATCTGCCTTTCGTCCTTTTTCCCATAGAAGTGAATTTAGAAGGCTTTCTTCCAAGAGTGATAGCTATTGAGGACATTGTTCTTCAGGAATCCTTTAAGCAAGAGTCTTAAAACTTTGCAGAAACATTTTACCATTGTTTCACCTTTGACTACTTTTCATCAGTTTTGAAACAGCTCTGAAGAATAAATAGCTGTCAGAACAGGGTGCACACCACAAAGGCCATCAACAATCTGTAAGAACACTTACAGTGTGGAGCTCTATGGTTTTCATTCACATGTTGGCAAATGTGCTAACACAGTTTTTTTGCTTTCCAGAAGGGAGGAAAGCAGTCCTTGCGTTTCGCCCACCTGAATATATAGGACAGCAGAGTGGCCGATCCTGCTGGATCTGAAAGTTCCTGTCTGGTTGTTTCTGTTGCTCAGCATTATGCCTCTCAGCAGGATCATGAGGCTTGCAGAAATAACTCTGGTTTTCCATCCTAGGCAGCAATGCCATATAAGATTTGCTTCTGCTCTGTTGTGGTTTTGTGTTTGGTTTTGGGGTTTCTTTTAATCTAAATGATAAGACTAGTCCCCCTGCCCCATGACAAAGATACTAATTATCTAGACTTTAATTAATTCCTGATGCATTTTAAAGAAGACAAAATCACCTTTAATGGAGAAAACATTCTGAGATTATATAATGGTTCTCTTCTTTATTTTTCTTACCTGAAAATACACTTATCTTCTCTGTGGGGAATATAATTATGCAAAGAATAATGATTTTCCTCTGGTAAGAGAAGACTAAGGTGCCAGTTCAACTGATCACAAATGAAACCCGACTGGTCTAAGGGAAAGTCTCCTGTGCTATTGATGGGAGCTAGAGCAGCCAAGTATTTGTTTTCTTCAGAGAAGTGTGAGAGGTCTTGCAGAAATTCTTTCTGGGCAATATTCTAAAGTCTTAATGTCCAAACTGTGAACTGGCCAATTTGTATAAGGCAGTGGCTTCAGACCAGCCCACTGGTTGGTCTTAAAATGAGTCAGAGTAGTACAAAAAACAATTGAAAGGGTTGAGTTAAACTAAAATAAACCATGCACACACGAGTGCATTCTAGTGAAAATGGGGAAAAGAGAAATAGGTGCATTTTGGTTTTGCTGGAAATGAAGGCCCTTGCAGTAGTGATCCTGTGCAGGTGCTTGCTGGTTTTGGCTTTTCTTCCCAAAGAGGGAAGAAGGCTGTTAATTAAAAAATACTGAGCAACACTGCTAGGAGTGTCCAATGAGAAAAAATATCAGGCTTGCAAAGTTTTGTGGTATAGCCTGTTGTTTGTTGAAGCACATTCATTTTCTGATTCTTCCAAGTCCCTTACCCTCTGCTATATATATTTGCTGTGGACCAGTTGTGACTCCTACTAAAGCAAAGCTATCAACAGCTCAGCTGCAGAAAACACTCTGTCCAGACCTCTCCCATTTAGCATCCAAATGTTACTCAGTAGTTAAAAAAATGAAACACCAATCCTTCGCACATAGAAGACATGTCTCTCGCTGTATCAGCAAGCCTACATCATGTCTCTGATATTTTGAATAAAGCAGTTGCAAGAAATAATATATCCATCCTATTATTCCAGAAATGAGAGTGCTGAAAAGATGTTTCTGTCTTTTGTGGCTCAGGAGTTCTCACCTTCTGAAAATCATTGGGGAAGTGCAGAGTTATTTTTTTTCCTTCCATATAAAATGAATAATACGGGAGGGAGAAAGATCTCTGTTTAGCCAGAAGTACAATAGCTACCACAGACGACTGTGTGGTCCAGAGTGCTAATATGGATAATGAGAACTCAGTAACACTGAACTACTCCATAACTTACACAAGCTCAGATAAAATCAGGTAGAACTGCCTTTAGCTTGTGAAAGCAGTAGCTTTAACGCCTTGGCCAAGCTGAGCCCTGGCTGTACTTCTGTTTGATGTGTTTCAACATTTTCTTCTGAGGTGATGCACTGTCATGCATACATAAATATTTAAGATGAATTGTGAAATTTGCCATTCCTTCTGGAAGGCCTATCATTACGCTGATAGAAATACTCCACTTCTACTGAGCAGAGAAAGCAATTTTCAAAGCCAGAACCTGTTTCTACAAATGCCCTGGCAAGTAGAACCATAAAGCAATTCTTCTTGCTGACTACTGGGAGCCATAAGTTTGCATTTACACAGCCTGTTCCTTAGCCAGACTGCTCACATTTCTGCAAGCCCATGCTGGTTGCAAGCCAAATAACACATGTATTATTTGTCTCTTCTTGCCAGTACGTAAAGGGGGGCAGTGATGGGCTCAAATATACACAGTCACAAAGCAAGTCTTTGAAGAAGGTGGGTTCAACTGGAGAGGCTTTCCACCTGCTACAAGAAGCTGCAGCAGAGCTATAAAGCTTAAAATCCCCCAGCAGGCATACAAATAAGGATTATCATGGGTGATTTTCTGCTTAGAATTTGGCTCAGCTTCTTGCTATAGTACTCCACCTGGCAGCAAGAAAAACCCTTAGCTTAGATTTACAGGTAAGAGGGTAGGAAACTGTGCAAGGTCTCAAGATGCTTGTACAGGTCTTCAAAAGGACAGGGAGGAATGGGGATTCAGTGCACTTCTCTCAACAAGAGGAGAGAGCTGGTTAATCCCGGATCACACTAAGAGAGGACGGGAGAAGGGAAAAGCCCTGGAGATCCTGGGTAGCTCTGGGTCACTCTGGTGAGCAGCTGGGCACAATACGGTAGGTCCTACATGGGAAGATCTACCACTTTGTCTCATTCAGTGAGCTCTGCTAAATGCCCTTTTCCTGCTCCAGTTATGACATGTCTCTGCTTTAACTGCTTCGTGGTAAAAGCCCTTTCATGCCTCACATTAAAAGATGGGAAGATGCCCAACAAGATGGTAGTTGCTCTTGAGTTACCCTGAATCTCAACTTCCAAACAAACAGGGAAGAGCCATTGAATCTATGATTACTCTGTTCCTCAAGTGGAGAAAAATGGCTGATAACCCAAGAAATGGGGTTTGTGTCTTGTATATAACTATCATGCGATATTGGAAATTATATCGAGCATTAGGAAGACTTCAGTCAAAACAGAGGAGGCACAGAGCATAAGAGGGGACTCTGCAGGAAGTGTCTGTTCCAAAGGACAATTAAAAGAAGATTTCAGAGAGGTTTGGCAGGTCACAGCCTAATGCTTCAGTCATCTTGACGGAAATCTGGCTTCTTGCATCTCTGTTTTTGTTGCTGTCAGATGAAGGCAGAAATGGGAAATGCCTAGGAGAAAAGGATCATTTACTTTGTTGCTGTGAGAGTTCCCAAACACAGTGGTCTACAGCTGAGATTAGGATGGGAGAATCAGGATCAAGGGACACAGCGCACCCCTTCCATTAAAGCAGCAGAAGGAAGAGAAGATCTGGGAAATGGAAGAGATGGACTTGGAAAGCTGCCAACTTTTAAACCCTTTCCATTGCTTCAGATACTCCAGATATAGATATAAATACAGAAACAGATATAGATAAGTGCTAATATAAAAATCAGCTGATAGGTGTAATCATTTAGGAGAGTATAAAGCTATGAGTGAGGGGACTAGCTGGTGAACAGATTGGGTCTCAAGAGTTGTGAACCATTTTATTTGCCTTTATGCTTTCCTTCACGTGGGAAACCAGTGCAGCAGAACACAAAGTGAGGTCTTAGAGAAATGTAAAGGATTTTATATTAAGCAAAACTGATTTCATTCACACTCATTCTTGGCCAGATTTCACCCTCTGTGCTCATACCCTGTTACAGTCATGCACAGTGAGGTAGATGTGCATGTGTGCTCAAGTGGTCTGGCTGAGGACCACATGTATGAAATGTGGAGAACAAGAAACACAGGCTTGCAGATTTTGTTCATTACTGTTGCCAAATTGGGTTTGAACCGGTCTTTATACCCATTAGGAGCCAACTGTTATGGTATCACCCTTTTACCTCATAATTTTGCTTTCTTCATCTTTCATGAACATGAGCAAAGTCTGCTGTGCTTTGCCTGTGCTTCCACTGTTGGGGTATCTGAAAAGTACCACCAAGAAGAATGGCCTCCACAATATCCTGCAGTTTTGTCACCTTCCTCCTGTGGAATCTGCTGTTGACAAACCATATCAGCTGTAGTTGTGCCTGAGCACAGGCTTTCTGGTCTTGGCATAAACACCTTCACTAGTGTATCATTGCTGTCAGTCTGTCCTTGAGTACTAGCAGAGGCTGCTCTTTTAAGCCTAGTTTTGCTGGTTGTCTTTTTTTTTCTGGTGTTTTCACATACATGTTTCCATTTATGCTTCATTCAAATCAGAATTACTTGTGTTACAGACCTGCACAGGTGAGTAACTTTTGCTTGGTGGTGGACATGCCATGTACATTTGGCTTCCCTATCACTTCCCAGCAGATGCTTTAAGAAATCCCTGGGCTTTTTGTGGGGTTTTTGTGGGTTTATTGATTGATTTTTTTTCACCTGGTTGAGGATAATCACCTCAGTTTTAAGCAGTGATTGCAGTCGCTCTGTAAGTCAGGTTCTCAAACCTGACTCAGTCTATGTGGTCATTTTGCTGGCTCATATAAGGTGAGTTTGTTCATATTCTGAGCTGCAGCAATGAGCCTTAAGGTCAAGCTCAGTTTCTCAGTTAGGCTTACTAGCTTGGGTACAACACAATGATGATGGAGGCTCTGCAGCATTTTGTTGTTTGTTTGCCTCTGTGTACAAAGCCCTGAGTGGAAATATCCTTTGAAAACAGGCAGGAGTGCAGCTGCTTTTCTTTTCCCCTAAGGAATAGTACAGGGTTTGCATTAGGGCCGCTAATGTGCTGAGTTGTCATGTCTTTTCAGTCACTGAGATAAGTTGTTGTTTCTTTGCCTTTGTTAAAGAGAGCTTTGCCATCATTGCATGTGGAGGGGGCAGATGAGGTCTGCCAGCTGCTTCTTACAGCTAAGGGACTTGTAGGAGCACAGGGATGCTTGCAGCTCAGGAACACCTTCATTATCCTGTCTTATTTGAAGCAAATGGCCAATGCCAGTATTTCATTGGCTTTTACTTCCCTGATCTCTGAGGACTGGGCCCCAGCATTCAGGGCATATTTAATAAATGACTCCATAGCAGCGGTGCTGGCTGCTTAAGTGATTACTACCACGTACTCTGTTGCTTTTGGGCCACTTATGCCTACCTCATTTTGCCTTTCTTTTTAACTTTTTTCTGCAGTCAGATCAGCTTCGGGGCTTGGTTCCTCACAGGCCTGCACAGACAACTTCTGTCAGCCCTGCCTGAAAGGCTGTTACAAGAGGACTGGATTGGTGTTGCCAGAATTCCTGTTTGCAAGCTTCTCAGTGATTTAAGCTACGTGTTCCAAGGAGAAACACTCCTACTTAGGGGCTGCAGGGAAGGTTAAGCTAAGTAGGCAGCTGGGTTCTGCCCCCTTTGCTTGTGGGGCAGGGACTGTTTGGCAACAGCCAGAGAAAGGTTGGTTCCACTTGTCAAAGCTCTGCTGAGATACAAGATGGTAAAGGTGATACGACTGTCTTTATATTCAGAGCAGGGGGTGCGCATCAGGAGAATTTGTCACTGTCACTCCCCAGATATCAAATAGTGCTGTCTGGGATGGATAGTGGTGTTGAAGGGATCTTCTCCAGGTGGTCTACTGGACTTGGAGGGCTGTTACCAGCCTCCTTGCCCCCTTTCCCTCTACAGACAGCAAACTTTCTCTCAAAGCTCCTCTTGCATAAAGCCACCAGCCTCTACCAAGCCTTGTCCTGGTGATCAGTGCACAGTGTGGTTTCTGAGGGCTGCCCAGGAGTTCTGCTTTCAGGCTGCTTGCTAAGTTGCCAGTTATGGCAACTGCCCCAGTGTGCTACTGCTCAGCCTGGCACCCAACTGCATTTGTACCTGTGCCACTGGCTTGACTCCTGCTATGGTTCTGCCTTGGTCCCCTGGCCTCCCCCTGACACTGTCCACTTCATAGCCCTGTGATTTTGGCTTCTGACTCACACTGACTTCACTTTTATTCACCCACCACGCAGCATGCACAACCTCTCACCATTATTCTGCCTGGCTTTCTGGTCTGCTTTGTACCTTGTCAAGCTCCTTGATGTCCTGCTCACTGTTGGCTCCTGGTCTAGTTGCTCTCTTCCTGGGTAGGAAAACCTCTTGAAAGAGTTTTCTAACCGTGGTTAACTCTTTACTCCATCAAAGATTTATATGCGTGAGGCAGTGAAGTCTAGTGCATGTGAGAGGCTTGTAAACAAGGTGGGAAGAGAGTGAGGGATGTGCAAGTGGGAAGCAGAGGGGCATGGTGTGTGTATCTTTGGAGCTTGTGCCACCTTCTTGGGGGTTTTTGATGCAAGATTCTTTCAAGGGCAGTTTTCATGCTCGATAGCTTACAAGCCTCATTCTTAACATAGCAGTGTGATAGATACCAGATGAGCTTGTGGGAACAGTCCACTGTTTTTAGAAGTAGGTCCACATGTACATTAAACAAAACTGAGACTCGTGACCTTCAAGTGAAAGACTAAAAGCCAAGCTAAGGTTTGCTTAGGATTTTGTTCAGTGTGGGTTTTGCTGAAATAGTATCTCTGGAAAAGAGGATGCACAAACAACATCGTGCCACTGGATTGCTTTCCCTCCACTCAGCCCCACAAAGTCAGCAGAGGATTATTACTGACTGCTGGGAGGTTGAGGTTTCATATGGGAAATTTATCCAACTGGTAAGCTCTCTGCAGTAACTAATAACCCTTAATAAAAATATACATTCCCTACCCTTTTTAGCCTCTGTATTTTAAAGGTACTTTACAAAGGAGAAAACCAGTGTGCAGCTGTAGCAAAATGGAAGAAAAATACCCCCACAAGTGACAACAGTTAAATTTTTCAGGTACATTTTCCCTTTTCTCTTGTGTCTGTATTTAAAACACAAGGCAGAAAAATCCTTGAAAAATAGCCAATTTTAATGCAGAATCCTCCATATGAATCTACTGGGTTGTAGACAGTGCAACCCATATTATCCTCAGAGGAAATATCAGACCAGCCACTTCATAGCTGTTTAGCCCTCCAAATTAAACCCTCTGCAAGACTATGCATAAGCAGCCTTACACTAGGCATGTTAAATGGTAGTATGTGACTCTGCAATCCAACAACAGACTTACATTAATATTATGAAATTATTGTTTACATTACAGTAATTCCCAGATACTCCAGTTGAGAGCAGAGCCCCCATAGTGCAGCTCAGTTGTAAATTAAAGTTCAATTTAGGCCCTGGGAAGCATACTTGCTAAAGTGAAAGAAAAGGGTCCCTGCTGGTGTATAGAAGAAGGTTTAATTGCCTTCTGCATGGGTGTGCTGCATTACCTCAGCTGAGGGTACAACCCAAAGGAGCTGAGACAGAAAGGGCGTAAATGCCAAGGGCTTGGGCTTGTTGCACACGCAAGCAGTGTGTGCTTTCCCCTCCCTCTTTATATGTCACAGCTAATGTCATTCTACCTCATCCACCCTTTTCTTTGAACTTCCCTTCTCCAGCTGTCCCACGTAAGTTCACTGATTGACCTTTCTTTCTCTGCATGCATATGCTTAGCTCCCAAAGGAATGCTTCCCTACCAATGCCTCCTCCAAACAAGACTATCCTTTGCCCACAGTGGAAACCCTCTCCAGCTGACCGTTTTCCCACCAGAGCTCCTTCCAGCATGGATTTTGTGGCAGCCAGGGTGGAGATTCCCATATTTGACATGCTTGAGAGGTGGGCCCTTGCCAGCCTCCTAAAGCTCAACAAAGAGGACTGAAAGGTCCTACACGTGAGCTGGGACAATCCCAGGCACAGCTACAGGCTGGGCAGAGAAGGACTTGGGGAGTGTTGGCTGATGAGAAACTGAACATGAGCTGGCTTCACTATGCACTTGCAGCCCAGAAAGCCAACTGTATCCTGGGCTGCATCCAAAGGAGCGTGACCCAGCAGGTCCAAAGAGGTGATCCTGCCCCTCTACTCTGCTTTTGTGAGACCTCACCTGGAGTATTGTGTGCAGTTCTGGTGTCCTCAACATAAAAAGGACATGGAGCTGTTGGAACAAGTGCAGAGGAGGGCCACGAGGATGATCAGGGGACTGGAGCATCTCCTATATGAAGACAGGCTGGGAAAGTTGGGACTGTTCAACCTGGGGAAGAGAAGGCTGCATGGAGACTTTCCAGTATCTGAAGGGGGCCTATAGGGATGGTGGGGAGGGACTCTTCATTAGGGACTGTAGTGACAGGACAAGGGGTAATGGGTTCAAACTTAAACAGGAGAGGTTTAGATTGGCTCTAAGGAAGAAATTCTTTCCTGTTAGGGTGGTGAGGCACTGGAATGGGTTGCCCAGGGAAGTTGTGAGTGCTCCATCCCTGGCAGTGTTCAAAGCCTTGCGCAACATGGTCTAGGGTGAGGCATTCCTGCCCATGGCAGGGGGGGTTAGAACTAAATGATCTTAAGGTCCTTTCTAACCCAAACCATTCTGTGATTCTATATCCCCAGGGAAATACTGCTCTGAGCCTAACACCAGCATGCTTTAAGGGCTCAGGACCCACACTCTGCCCCAAGAGACAGGGTTGCTGCTTGGGGAATGGTTTTGGGCAGTGAGCCAGGAGGAACTCACCCACACCACCATGTATTGCGGCAAGTCTTCTATTATGCTGAATGAAAAGCAAATACCATGCAGTATTGTTCAGCAGGCTCTTGCCCTGTGAATCACAGCCTTTATCATTGAGACAGAATTAGGGAGGTAAAAGGGGAGTCCCACTTAATTTCTTTTCCCCTATATTACAGAGAGCTCAGACATGACCGCTTCGCAAGCAGTAACCCCACTGTTTAAATGACGAGTTAAAGCCCCAGGGTTCAGGAGCCATGGCTGCTTAAAAGTACCACAGTGCTTGATTTTGGTTTATGTAAGTTTTGCAAATGCAGCTTGTAGAAATGTCTTATTCCCTTTCCTCTCTTTGGCTGCTGATGTATAATGCTCTAAGCTGACTGGTTTCTTATAGTCCTATGAGGGAGAAAAAAGATTAGTAAGAAAATATTCCAAAGTCTATCTGACTGTACCAGGGTGGAAATGTTCCTTCTCCAAGTCTGACTGCTATCACATTTTTGTTGGAATTTGTAAAAAGTGTATTATTTTTATCTTCCCAGGTGACATAACATCACTTTTGCTACCATCCCAGCTACCTAGCAAAATCCTAGCTATGTTTTTAGCACTGCTGCTTACATGCTGTGACTCACAAGGGCTGTTCCACTGGTATTTTTCATTATCAAAGCTAAAAGTAGGTCCCTCTAAAAAAAAAAAAAAAGATGCTGTCAGATAGGAATTTTTATTAAGCAATGGGAGTTTGGGGTTTTTTGTTTGTTTGCTTGGTTTTATTATTTAGGAGACTCAGGAACACAGCTGCTTCTTTTGCACACAATTTTCCTGGAAGCAGATCAATGCATTTAATTTGGTTTTGAGCCTTGCTGCACAATCAATACTGCCTCAAGACTAGAAGCAAATCCTGTGGAAAGTGACTTCAATGTGAGATTTCATATTAATATCCCTAAAAATCAAATGTGAAATCCCTTTCCCAAAAAATATTGCTTTTGACCCAATCCACATTAAGAAGAGGGCTACACATGTTTGTTAGAAGAGGCTAAACTCTGGTACTGTTCTGAAAAGCTGCAATAATAAGGTGTAGAAACAACCTAAGGAGTGCACTCCATGTGTTGGTAGTCCTGTGAGGTAATTTGTTCTCATGCGGACATACACTTCTTCTGCCAGTGGTGGTCATGCCTGTTTGCCCAAACCCTTGGGCTCTAGACTCTTGCAATGTGTTTCTACATTCTATTTTTATTGTGTCTTTGCCTTGATTTTTCACAAATCAAGGCAGAACCCAGACACTTTTGCACTTTGCAAGTCTGGGCAGTGCTATCAGTTCATCTTGCCTTGTGACTTCATCATTCGCATTACTCGCTGCAGGAGGCTAAGGATGCCTTCACTTATATTGGGACTGGAATAAGCTACTGGCCAGCCTCTGCTAGAATGCTTCTTCTTTTTACAGGCACCAGTTGCCAGGTTTTCAGCCCTCCCTTTACCCTTCGTCCAGTTTCACCTATTCTCTCTTTATATTATGATCTGTTTTAGCCCAGCCTGTCTATTTGTGACAGGTGGGAATTTGGGTGCAATTTTTTGGCTAAACTACCAGGTTTACATCTATAGATTCGATGATGTGACAGTTAATTTCAACCACAGACCTCCTGTTTGTCTTCTGAATTATTTAAGTTTCTTTCTGTTTAGATATACGTGAGAAAAATCTCTACAGAACATTGTAATTTTACCAGTGATGGCCTGCATAGTTCAGTGTCCCTCACACATTTGATTTCAAAGGGAGCTGGATTTACGCCTTTAACCTGTGAAAGATCCTGCAAAGCACCTTGAGCAGATGAGTTTGCACAAAAGAGGGATTTGTGGATTACAAACTGCATGGAGTTTTGATTATGTAGGGTAAGAATCTCTACAATACAATCCATCTTCCCAAAACTCTCGCTAGAACCATGCCTGTTGGGTGAAAACCCACTCAAAAAAAACCCAAAACCAAACCAAACCCAAGCCCCAAACACAGCTTTTGTGGTTTGGTTTTGTTTGATTTTTCTTTTAATATTATAAGATTGTCAGAAGTAGGAAATCCACCATTACTATTGCTACAGCTTTCTAATAGCCAGAAATGGGAAATCCAACATTAGGACAGCTTGGTAGTGGCTATCTATCCTCATATTTCAGATTTCACTTGTCATTTGTAGTCTGTGTTTATAGCTTCAGCTAGTCAATTGGACTTTTTGTTTGGTAGATGGAAAAGCCCTCATTTACCAGATTTCTGTTCCTGTGTAAATGGGTATTTAGAGCCTATGATCTAATTATCGTTCCCTCCTTATTAAGCTAAACAGGCTGAGCTACTTCGGAAATCCCAAATCTAATTTATTGCCCAGTCATCAAGAGCTGATGTATAGGAAACTAAAGGCATTCTTCCTGCCATGTCTTTGATGCCTTGATTAAATTTGTCTTCCAGCATGATTTTGTGCTAAACCAATGCTTATTTGGTGGTTCTTCTTTCCCATTACTTGTTACCATGTTGCTCTCCTGAGTAATTCAGTCACGTTTACTTCCTTTGAGGATAGGTCCTCATTCTGCTGCAATAAGGCAACTATGACTGCCCAGGTTTCTGTCTACATAGAAGTTGGAGCATAGAAACTGAATCCCTCAGTCCACATGACACTTGCTAGCCGTGTGTTGCTTCCAGAGCTATTGGCTCTCCATCCTCCTTGTAGTAATTCAGAAATTAATTTCATTCAGTAGCCTCCAAATTCCCCAAAACTCCTAAAATTTCAGTGTCACGTGAGGCTGTGATGCTGATGCTGGTGCACACCATTATAAATGAAAGGCCTGTTAAATTTGGAAGGCTCTAGGACCTAGGTTACTCCATGATACTCAGCCCCAGAAGAGAAAGAGCACTACTTCTCTGGTCTCTGCGTATGCCTTGGGCAGGATGCTGGTTTCCTTTTGCTTAGAGGGAACTTCCCAATAGGCATCACCTCTCTTTCATGAGCAGTCAGATCACTGTTTTGAAAGCACACTTGACTATTCCATAGTTTCTGTTGAGCAATCATCAACAATTTTACCCCATACCACTCTCCACTGTCTCTGATCAAGTGTCTCATCAGTTATTATTTGCTTCCTAATGACTTCCAGCTGTGCAGAGCTCCCCAGACCATCTTCCTACAGCCTATGGGCCTCTGTTCACCCCCCACCACACAAAATACTGCCTTCTCAAAATACATGGCTGGCAAGTTTCACTTAATTCCATTTCTTGATTTAGGGGAAGAGAAAAAAACATGAACATGAAATTTGCTTCTTCTTTCTGACAAGGCAATTAGACTGAATTAATCTTTCTTAAGACCTGTCTTAACTGTTTCTGGTTTACTGCAGTACATTTGTCTGTGTTGCTGGATTTGTTTTGCTGTTTAGTTTGGGTTTTTTTCTCCAAAAGAAGTTGCCCTTAAATTCCTTATTCAATAATTTCAGACTACTTTGAATGGCAGCTTTTGTAAAACAACAGCTATAAAATTGAATGCTGCTAAGGGAATAGTTAGGTATATTATATGTTATGATCATAGTAAGCATATATTCTTCAGACAGTGAGCATAGAAAACCTTTAATTCAAGACTGTAGATATTTCCTCTTATCTCCATGACATTTCAAAGCATAACTTAAGTAAAACTCCTCTCTTCTGTGCTATCTCATGCTGATGGCCGGAATCTCCCAACACAGGTTGCTGGTGCTGGTGAAGCTTTGAAAACTTATTAACAACCCAAACCCAAGCAGCCCAAACCTGCTGCACCTCCTAATCATGGTCAATGCAAAGGTTCCTGTTGTTTTAATAGGTGATGAATGGAGCTCACAGGAGCAAGTTTGAGTTAAGGAAACAGCAAGGTAAAAAACACCTCTACACAGATGTCCACTGTGAACAAGTGTACGTATACCCCCTACCCGATGAGCAAGGACTGTCTACATGGGCCAGCAAGTGGGCCAGGGCAATGGAGCACTGCTTGGTGAGACAAGCCAGTCACCAGCAGCTAGAAAGAGAGCAGGGAAGCGTAGGCTCAGGATATCAACAATCCTTGAGTGAATTTAGGATTGCCTCTCCATTTAACTAGTGAGGTTGCCGCACAGGGGAGGCTTGGGAGAATTTCCTTAAAAGCAGCCAAATGGCAGAGGAGGCATTTTTCAGGCACAGATATTCCATTGCAATTAACACCCACTAAAAACTAGGAAGACAATTCCAAGGTTAGAGGTAGGTAAATAAACATTGAGATGTTGGTGTGCAGCATCCACTGATTTAATAACTGCTATCACAGCAGAACCAAGGAGCAGTTAAACCTGAAGAAAAATTATAGAAAGAAGAGTAGATTTATTTTTGAAGTCTCCAAAGAGCAACTAAAGCACCCCCTTTGTTAAATATGTCTTAAATTTAAAGCAAGGAAAATAATCCATACTAGTAACAAACTACCTTGGGATCTTTTTGCATTATTGTTTCTCCCTCTTGGCAGAATTTGAGCTGATCTCATGCCTTTTAATGAGCCGTCTCCCAGTTGGAAATGACAATTTCTACTATTTTTCAAACAAACCCATGTTCAGACTGTGTAATGAAAGTCTAATCATCAGTACTTGTTCAGTAAACTGCATGGTGGAATATAGTGTAAGGAAGTAATGGCTTGTTGATCTGAAATGAAAGAAATCAGGGCCGCGAAGATGATCAGGGGACTGGAGCACTTCCCATACAAAGACAGGCTGGGAAAGTTGGGCTGTTCAGCCTGGAGAAGAGAAGGCTGTGTGGAGACCTCACAGCAGTCTTCCAGTATCTGAAGGGGACCTATAGGGATGCTGCGGAGGGACTCTTCATTAGGGACTGTAGTGACAGGACAAGGGGTAATGGGTTCAAACTTAAACAGGAGAGGTTTAGATTGGATCTAAGGAAGAAATTCTTTCCTGCTAGGGTGGTGAGATGCTGGAATGGGTTCCCAAGGAAGCTGTGAATGCTTCTATCCCTGGCAGTGTTCAAGGCCTGGTTGGACAAAGCATTGGGTGGCATGGTTTAGTGTGAGGTGTTCCTGCTGATGGCAGGGGGGTTGTAACTGGATGATCTTAAGGTCCTTTCCAACCATAACTATTCTATGATTCTATGATTCTAAATCAGAATACATTCTACCTTCTTTGTACTTTTGACAGTCAGACCTAAGACTGGAAAGCTGCTCTGTACACACGTGAAACAAAACCAGGTTGATATAACCTGTTAGGAGAATGACTTGTTTTGTTTCAGGACCCAAACCAGAAGGTTTGTTTCTAGACCATATTTTATTGCCACATAGGTAAGTTGGGAGAAGCCAATGGCATGCCAGCACTGGACTTCTAAGATGACCTTGCAGTGTGCCAGGAGTACACTGCACAGAGAACATTGCTCTGCTTTACTTCAGATTTCTCATTCAGGTGGAAGGCAGAAGAGGTTGCGATCGATGGCTCGTTTTGACTGACTTCTCTCTTGCTTTGTCACACCTCTTTTCGCAGATGTATGATGCAAACCCAACCACAGTGGGCAGTCTTGGGTGAGACCATGGCTCTGAGCAGCCTGGGCTGCCTGTGAGGTGGGAGATGCAGTTTGCTCATCTTCAGCCTACATATTTTTTCTGTCTCAAAGAGTAACTGGGGAGCGGTAACTGTATCTGCATATGTTCAAGTATGTGTGTATGTCCCACCTTTAGCATTTCAACAGTTAGCATTTTGAAGCTCTGCTGCAAGAAATACTGCCAAGTCAAATTCTGTATGAGGAAAAATCCCATTTTTGTAGGTAAAAGTTTCTCATAGATTGGAAGTTCTGCTACACAATAATTCTAATTTTGATTCCATAGTAATTTCAATCATGATTTAAGGCATCGTTTGATGTTCACTGATTTGTATAATCAATCGTAAGCTTTTTTTGTCCTTCATCTTTATGCTATTTTCATTTTTCATTTGGAAAAGTCATTATTCCATTAAAACCATTAAAATAGGTAATTTTGCAATCACATTTTACAGTACTTCATACTTCTTCCTTGCAAGCAGAATCTGTACATATACTTACTAAAATAATTAACTACTTTAACATACATTTATCCAAATGCTTATTTTTTGCATTCCTAATGTACTGATTAATATGTCAGTAAAAAAAAGAAAATTAATGTGAGCTAATTTGTGCCAAGCACTTCTGATGAAGAATGGAACTCATTAAAAAATGGGATAAGTCAGTATTTCATATTTGTGATTTATGTGCTGTAGAACCTTCTATGGTACCTGCCTGCATTTAAATTATTAAACAAAGGAAGGAGTACCCGCTTCTTTCCTCTAACTTAAAATCTTCAGAAAGTATTTTTCTTAAGTAATTGGACTTTTTCACATTTTAAGAATCTGCCAAGAGCTTATTCAGTCACTGATAAAAAGAGCGTTTCAATTACACATATTCCAGTACTGAACAGCCGCTGATGTTAGCATCTTGAGTGTATTCCTTTTTTTTTGGTTTCATGTTTTGAGGATACTGCCTTTTTATGAAATTCTGTTGAGATGGCAATGCAACAGCAGCAAAGCAAGAGCATGCTGCTGCTTTTGTTCTCTAAGGGTCAGGTAGTCAGTGAGTGCAGTTTGGAGATTCTGGCTCTTGGCTTCACTGAAGGCAGCAAATTCTAAAGATGCTTTGTTAGAGACTTCTGTGCTTTCAGGCTAGGTTTAAATATGATGAATGTCTTGTTAGTCATTTATCAGTGATTAACATTGAGGGTTGGAAAGGACCTTTCAAAGATTATCTAGTTCCAATCCCCCTGCCATGGGCAGGGACACCTCACCCTAGACCATGTCTAGGGTCAAATTATCAAGTGATAATTTGATGAATCCTATTATAAATAGGGCTATACAACAAAGGTCTCTGTTCTTAGACCTTTGTGTGCCCTCTGGGTATGTTATGGAAGAGAAATATCATTTGCTTCTTGCAGTGCCTTTATTGTTCTTACCTGGCAAATGTCAAATGCCATGTCATATCTACAGCTTCCAGCTTCTCTTCTGGAGTGCTAATAAGGAGAGATCTTCTGGAAGATCTGCAAATATCTACTCATCCTTTTTATTAAGTTCACTCTGTAATGTAGAGCTATTTCCTGGGATGGTTTTAGCTGGCCTTCTGCTCTCTTCTGCTTGTCCTCTTTCTCCCACAGTGATTCACATGGTGTTAGCTGTGAAATCAACTCTTGGCCATAGTGCTACTCTACTCAAAAACTTTTTTCCTGTTGCTTTGGATTTTCTTGTTTTGAGTTCTGCAATGTATTTACCACCAGATTATAGATAACAATCATATTAGAAACAAATTATCTGGATGTTGTTGTGGTTTGTTAGTTTTTTTATTTCTATCTCAACAGGGTAGTTCCCCAAAATCAGACTGCGGTTTACAACAGGAAGTGCTTCTTCCATTAATCCTGTTATATGATTTCATAGAGGTAGAAGTCTTACTGTGAAGTCAGTCACGGTTCTTGCATTTGGATTAATGGATATCCTATTTTTAACTAGCAAATGTTTGCATCAAGGAGTGCTTTCTGCTCTAGTCTTTAGATTCAGTCCCATGCTTATTTTGCTACAATGATATCTTAATTCTCAGTGTATATATGGGAGCAAGCACAACGATAATGGGCTTTTGCAGCTCCAATGTCCCCACTGAAAGTTGGGAAGTACCTGTTGTCCATTTTCTTTGCAGATTTTCTTCTCTGACATTTGATTACTGTGCATTACACTTAACTGGCACTTCATGAATCCCTGGTTCTTTCAAGCACATTTTGGTTTTTTTCATCTGACAGCAGAGACAGTCTGCTTCATATGGTGATCCACTTGGATCTGCCTCAGAGGCTCCCTATCAGTCATTGCTGCTTTCCTGTTCTGACACAAATGCATCCAAATGTTTCTTCCCAACTGCATATATGCTAAAGCACTGCTGATAACACTGGATCTGCTGTACTTTACTCTCGTTTCCATTTCTGGCAAAGCCAGGCTGTAACATGACTGAGGAACTGGTGTTTCTCAGAACTTGTGGTTTGTGAATGTAGGTTTTGAAGCAACCATGCACGAACCATGGGATTTCTAAGACTGTGTGAATTATAAATGCCCTTATGCTCTCAGAGGGAAGAGAGGGATGTTCACCGGCTTCTTTCTCTTCTCTATTTAGCTTCAGAAATGTGACAATTACACTGAAATCTGCAATAAAAAAATTTATGTATTCTATGCTGCCCAACAATTCACCAGCATTATGCAAACCAGAGCGTCAGTAACAGATGTACAGGCCAAACAGATACTGTGGCATTTAATTTAATTTTGGTCATGTCTTGGGAAAATTACTCATGTGGAAAGATTAACACATACCGAAAGACTACAAACCCATACAAATAAGCTTATGGGAAAGTTTCCACAACCTTGCATAGTAGTTCCCACCTGGGTTTGTGGGCTTAATTATATCCTTAGCTTATGGCATTAATTAATGGCACAAATGGGGTTTTATTTTCGTCTTGGGTATGTTGTTGTAATGCCAGTCTGATCCCACTTGTGTCACCAAACCACACCTGAGAAACCAAGGAGTCACATCTATAGAGCAGGGATTGTATATGATGATGACAGATAATATTGGACAATCTCCTTTGGCTTCATTCACACATCAACAAATCAACTGAGATTATTTTATGATACATACAGCAGTACCACTAAATCTTTGTATTTTAAAAAACATGTTTATTGAGTTTCAGGATGGCAAAGCCACAGATTATTCCAGAATAGCATTTTGAAGTATATCAAAGCCATAGTGGGAAAGCATTTCCCCTTCCATAGAGCAGCAGGTTACTGAACTGTAAATGCTTTGAAAACCAGGAAAAGCAGGAAAAAGCAACTTCTTCCACACAGAGGTAGGAAATCAAGTTTTCATCTGTATTAGTGATCTGGCACATTGCAGTCTTTTATCTTTTTGTGTTTTACATGTTTATACGTAACAGAGCAACTTGCCAGCTGCTCCAGCCAAAACCAGGAGCAATGGCTTAGCTCTGAGTGGGTAGGTTTTACTGGAGCAACTCACAAAATAGGTACGTTGGTCTGTCAACATTTGGTTCTGCATCCTGAGGCACTGCATACAGTGCTGACCCCACTGGAAACATAACAAAGCTGAGCAGTATGCCAGTGCCACTAGAGCTAGAAAGCCAGGTACTGCAGTTGGCAGAAGCAATCCGAATGCAGTGCCAAAGCTGAGGAATCTCATTTGCCTTCACATTTTGGTCCTCATCCACCATTCTGGCAAAGCAAAGGAAAATCAATTGACTAAGCTTCCAGAATTTCTTTAAAAACTCCTATAATACCAAATCTGTCTTCTACATCTATGGCAAAAATCAGAAAACTCAGAATTAAGAATATCCAGTAAACTCAGATCTGTCTCCTTGGTCCTATGTGTTTAGTAGGGTTTCATTACCCCATCCTATTTCTTTGTACAGATGTTTTCTACAAGAGTCTTTTTTCACACTAGTCTGGGAGCCATGCAAAATTCCTAACCTATCAGATGGTGGAATGGGCCACTGAAACTCAGTATCAGACACACATGCATCTTTTCATACATGCTAGCAAGAAAATATGCAAGTTCATTTAAAGGAAAACTAATAAATAAATACTTAAATATGAACCTAACACATTCTCTTTGTAAATGAAAACCAGAGTGGGTGCATTACAAGGTCCTTTAATTTTATGTGGGGTGGTTATGTAGCCCTTGGACCAGATAAAAAAGCACCAGGCTAGGTGATGTGCAACCAACACTTATGCAGCCACACAACACAGCATGTGCTGGATTCATTTCACACTGAGCTGGGTTCCCTGCATTAGCAATGGGCAACAGGCCTTGCTAGGAAACCAAGCCTTGCTCAGGCTTTTGAGGTTGAAAATACATCACTAAGAGAGGGATTAAATATATGCTGCTAAGAGGGGTTAAATCAAAGTAGTGTTTATCTGTCATTTCCCCAGATTCAGTTACGTGTATGACTGCGATCCTGCTTTCCTTGTACAGAAAAACTCCCACTAAGTTAATTGGTATTTTTTCCTTAAGTAGATGTACAAAATACAGCTCTTAGATTACAGGAAAAAAGTATGCAATTTCAGTGTAAGTCAAAAGTATTTGGTTCAGCTTTAAGTGCCTTGCAATAAGAAGAGAACTAAAATGCACCTCAAGGCACTCAAAGGTAACAAATGCATTTTCAAGAGAAAGTATAGGGATTTGTAGTTACAGCAAAATGTGTATTGTGTCATTGTGTTGTGCGACATTTTGGACTTTGCTGAGCAGCATGACCTATTTCCCAGCATTATGTGATTTTTTCATTGGAAGACTCTTCTGTAAAGAAGTACAATTAATTTTCAAGTGGAAAAGATACAAATCTGATTTTCCTTAATTCTGCAAGATAAACCAGCATTACGTGGTATTTCTTCCCATTTATTTATTTAAACTTCATAACCCTTTGAAAGATACGTATGTGTAAAGCATATGCACACACTTGTGTGTTGCTGGCAGTAGGTAGTTTCAGTAAAGTTTTTATTCGAAAAAATGTACAAGGCATCAGGAAAATCCAAATTAAATTACACTTGGATTTAATATGATTTAAAATCCATCTCCCACCACAAAGACAGTTAAGACCTTAGGAGTCTAAAGTGCATGAAGGGAATTTAAGCTGCTTTCTATACCTCCCAAGTAGTGCCTAAGTTTTCTGCTTGGATTTTCCTCAGCTGCCTGACATGTTTTCAGCCAAGCACATGGAGATGAAAATCTAGGGGTGTCATCTCTGGCTGAAATGACCTGGCATCCCTAAAGCAGGAATTCCAGTGTCCCAGTCTCATAAGCAACCCTGGCTATTAGACTCCCTCAGTTCACTCCTAATGGTCAACACTAGAGCTGAGAGAAGAGAGAAAATAAAATAATCAAGCTTTACCAGAGACATCTGGAAGGGAACTGTTTACACGGACTCAAGGACTTTTAAAAAGCTGGCCCCTTAAAGCAGGCACAGTTAGGCACTCCAAATCAGCAGTTCCTTCTGAAATAACTGCTGTATATGTATTTTTAGCTTGTGCGTCTTTATTTCTAGGCATATTTCTTCTAACATACTGGAAGTATTTGTAATTATGGTGATAGGAATTTTTTTAATGCTTATGTAAGTCAAAAATGACCAAACGAAAGCTGCTATGCTTTCTGAAACGGGGAGAAAAAAAATATGTTTTATGCATCAATAAATTCAGCTCCAACAGTAAATAATTTTCAGGTAACTGGTAGAAAGCTGTGTTCGTAGGAGAGGTTCCTGTTCATTTGTCAGTATCAACAGCACAATCCTACCAAGAACACAACAAAGCAGAGAATACTGTAGTAATGATTATAAAGGCAATGTTGAGCATTTGGTAAGATAAGCGGATATTCAGTTAGGTTGGATTTGAAGTATTAACCTCTTCAGGAGATGAATTCTGCCTTTCTCTATCTTTTGTATCACATGCATGTTAATGCATTGCGTTGGCATGTGGTTTTGATTAAGACCTCAAACTAATTAGAGCTTAAATTTAGGATAGGATGTGCTAACACTAGAATAGAAGCGTCATTATGTCGTGCTTTCACTTAGATAACGAATGCTATGTATCTGCACTCACCAGAGCATCCCTGAATTTTCAAGTAGAGATGAGACCCAGTTCAGGGTCAGCTTCAGTCCCCTTGACCTGCCAGTGGCTGGTGCAGTTCCTGCTGTACAAACCTGCAAGTGGTTCCTTGGCTTCTGCTCCCTTCAAAAGTTAATCAGGGCTTCACTGCAGCTGATGGGGAGTGAAGAGGAGCTGCCTTTGGACCAAGGTGTTGAACAGAACTCAGACACAGCTGAGTATTGAAAGCTAACATGGAAATGTCCTCTGGTGATTTCAAACAAATGGTTTGAGAAAACAGAATGAGATTTGGGGTGGGAGGGGCTACAAAAAGGATGACAGATACATCTAAAAAACTAAGAGACTTTTTAAGTAGAGAGAAAATCTCCTTCTTCTACTTGTATGCATGTTTCCAGAGAAATTGACAAATGATGATCATTGTAAGATTCTTTCCAAGCAGACCCTGCAGATATATTTGGGTGACTTGAAATAGCTGCTTTCCTGATGCTCCTACATACATTTCAACTGTGCTAGTATGTTAAGTGGTTTTTGATCAACAGAAAAGGCTAAAGGTGCTTTATTTGAAATCTTGCTTCATGCACATGGCAAACACTACTTCTGTGGAAGAGTTCATTTTAAGCCTGGGGATGATAATGGATAAATACCAGGACAGTTGGTCTCAATTTCACTCCAGACATAATGGTCAGCACTTCACAGAGCTCTCTCAGCAGCTGAGAAAGGGAGAATGCAATTTGCCAGTAAGGTGTCAGAACACAGCTGGGCAGGAAAAGTGGATATTAAATTCTTGGCAAATTTTACAGGTACTACTTTTTGGGATTTTTTTTCCCTTTTTTTTTTTTTTTCCCCCCACGCTGCTTCTGTGTTCACCACTTTTATTCCCAAACTTCACATATATTTTCTTTTCTCTTTTTCTTCATTATCTGTCTCATGCTAAATTACCCTGTGAATGCACCATCCTTTCAGATTTTTGTTTTCATCATTTGGTTGTCATATAGAATCATAGAATAGTTATGGTTGGAAAGGACCTTAAGATCATCCAGTTCCAACCCCCTGCCATAAGCAGGGACACCTCACACTAAATGGTGCCACCCAATGCTCTGTCCAACCTGGCCTTGAACACTGCCAGGGATGGAGCACTCACAGCCTCCCTGGCCAACCCGTTCCAGTGCTTCACCACCCTAACAGGAAAGAATTTCTTCCTTAGATCCAATCTAAACCTCTCTATTTAAGTTTGAACCCATTACCCCTTGTCCTGTCACTACAGCCCATAAAGAAGAGTCCCTCTGCAGCATCCCTACTGGCCCCCTTCAGATACTGGAAGGCTGCTATGAGATCTCCACGCAGCCTTCTCTTCCCCAGGCTGAACAGTCCCAACTTTCCCAGCCTGTCTTCATATAGGAGATGCTCCAGTCCCCTGATCATCCTCGTGGCCCTCCTCTGGACAGGTTCCAACAGCTCCATGTCCTTTTTATGTTGAGGACACCAGAACTGCACACAATATTCCAGGTGAGGTCTCACAAGAGCAGAGTAGAGGGGCAGGATCACTTCCCTGGACCTGCTGGTCACGCTCCTTTTGATGCAGCCCAGGATACGGTTGCTTTCTGGGCTGCAAGCGCACACTGCAGTCGGCTCATGTTCAGTTTCTCATCGACCACCACCCCCAAGTCCTTCTCTGCAGGGCTGTTCTCAATCTCCTCTTTGCCCAACCTGTAGCTGTGCCTGGGATTGCTCTGACCCAGGTGTAGGACCTTGCACTTGGCATGGTTAAACTTCATGAGGTTGGCATCAGCCCACCTCACAAGCATGTCAAGGTCCCTCTGGATGGCATTCCTTCCCTCCAGCATATCCACCCAATCACACAGTTTGGTGTCATCGGCAAACTTGCTGAGGGTGCACTCAATCCCACTGTCCATGTCAGCAACAAAGATGTTAAACAAGACTGGTCCCAACACCCATCCCTGAGGGACACCACTCGTCACTGGCCTCCAGCCGGACACGGAGCCATTGACCACAACTCTTTGCATGCGGCCACCCAGCCAGTTCTTTATCCAGTGAGTGCTCCATCTATCAAATTGATGTCTCTCCAACTTAGAGACAAGGATGTTGTGTGGGACAGTGTCAAACACTTTGGACAAGTCCAGGTAGATTACATCAACTGCTCTACCCTGTCCATCAGTTCCGTAGCCCCATCATAGAAGGCCACCACATTGGTCAGGCAGGATTTCCCCCTAGTGAAGCCATGCTGGCTGCCACCAAGCACCTTGTTGTTTTTCATGTGCCTTAGCATGCCTTCCAGGAGAATCTGCTCCAAGATTTTTCCAGGCACAGAGGTGAGACTGACTGGTCTATAATTCCCCAGGTCATCCATTTTCCTCTTCTTGCACAACACTTTCGCTGAGCACTAGAAGCACATAAGCACTGTGAAGGAGAACTACCAGTATATTAGAAAAATGCAGGTAATTCATACTTTGCTGTAGTTAAAATTCAGGTAGAGCAGAGACACACCAGGCAAGCTTAACTGTCTTCACATTATACCTGATTAGTGATACAATCTGAAAAACCTTCTGAGTTCAGATAGTATGTCATGCTCTGTTTCTGCAGTCAAACCGTCATAAGCTATTTCTATTAGATAATTTCCTTGAAAGAATTATTTCTTATTTATAAACAGACTTGTGGGGTATGCTTAAAGTTCATACAGATAAAAAAAATGCAATTATCTGTGTGTTACAGCAATGGAAAATGAAGACAAACAGGAGACTCAGCACCAGACCCCTTAGAGGAATGCCAATTGCCTTTATCCTGTCACAGTTCTGAGCTACACAAGGGACTGAAATCACCTGTGATGTTCTCCAGGAAGCCACAGAGGCTCCTGTCATTTACAGCAGCCTACTATAAAGCTCCGCCAGCATAGGAAACCAGCCAAAGATTTTGTGACTGGCCAAACCAGTATGGGCTGAGCAGCACTAGATAAGGCTTGTCAGAACTGCTGGCAAGAGGCTGTCTGCAGGAGACAGAAGAAAACACAGTGTATGCACTTGAACTAAGGGCAGAATTTCTGCCTGATACTAGAATTTATGTAAAACTGGAAACCAGCAGTGAGTTCTGTGATGACAGAAAAAGCCAGCAATTAAAGGATTTTACAGCACTTCAGGTAAACACAGGATATAAATATTTAGATATTACTTGTGTGTTCTTTCCTAAAGCAGGTCAAGTTATGATGTTCTGAAGGCTACATACCACAGGTGAAAGATGAGAACATTTAGAACCTAAATAACCAATAAAACCATTTTACAAGTCTTCCACAACTGCCAAGGTTAGTATTTGCTTTACTGTGATGATCCGGAGAGCACTCATAACCACTGTCTTTTCATGTTATTGCCTAACAGTGGTCTCCTCGAAATCTCTATTCTGGAACCAAATAAAACAGACTTTCAGAGGTAATGAACACATGCAATCTTGAACAAAAAGATTTGAGAGCTGCAGGCACTCCCCATTGTGAAAAGTAAGCCCCATTACTTAGTGGCACCAGTAAGGTGTTTGAAAGATAATGCTAGATACTGGTATTTTAAAATGTTGCTCCAATTTTAAAGACTTCTTTTTTTTTTTTTCCTAATAAAAGATTTGTGACTTCCAAACGTTGACATTCCCTCATACTGCACCCAAGAAAGGAGCAGACTTTTCCACCCCTACTCGTTATCACCTGTAAAAGCCTCACTCAGTTGGATTTCTCTGGCAAGAAAACGCAGTTGCAGCTGCCCTGGCACTCAGTTCTGTCACACCCTGAGAACGAGCAAGATTCCAAACGAAACCAAATGTATTTCGACAACTTATTGTGAAAAGCAGACTAAACTGGTACTCCTTTTGATATGTTCTGACCTGCTTCTTTATGATGCACACAACACAAGGATATTGACAGCTTTATATTGGTTCGAAATCAAGTAATCTAGGTGATATCCTGCTCCTTTCGTAAAGAACTTCCACTAATCCAGTCCTTGGCAGGGCACCCGATCTGCCGCATGTGGAGCATCACCCCTACAGCTGCGAGCGCTCCTCGCTTTACCACTGCTCCTCACTCGGACCCGGGATGGAGTCGTTATTTATTAGCACAGTTACGTAGAGGTTTCCTGCACTACTGAGAATTCCCGTTATTGATTCCTCGCGGTGCCGCCTTCGCGTCCCTCACACACAGCCCTCCCCCCCCCCCCTCCCCCGTTCCCCCCCCAAGCCC
>NDXB01013744.1:0-15770 GCA_002631895.1 Agapornis roseicollis
GTTTAGATTGGATCTAAGGAAGAAATTCTTTCCTGTTAGGGTGGTGAGGCACTGGAATGGATTCCCAGGGAAGTTGTGAGTGCTCCATCCCTAGCAGTGTTCAAGGCCAGGTTGGATGAAGCCTTGGGTGCCATGGTTTAGTGTGAGGTGTCCCTGCTTATGGCAGGGGGGTTTGGAACTGGATGATCTTAAGGTCCTTTCCAACCCTAACTATTCTATGATTCTATGCAATGGTGATTGCAATATATGGAGGTGATATTAAAAATGAGAAGGACACATCTAGAATATAGGATACAGTTGGAATTAATTCCTTTTGGTTTCCATTTTATTTATGTTCATGTCACAAATTTCCATGAAGAACACTTATGAAGTTGTCTGCCTTTCTTTTAGAAGCAATGGGGTGATCAGGTCTAGTAATACAAGGCTTGGGGGCTTGCAGGCTTAACAATGAGTGCAACATAAAAGTGAAGTATTTGAGAGGTGTTTGATTATCTACTCTGTTTAAGTGACTTATCTGCAGCGTGCCTCCAAAATAGAAATGACATCTTAGTGCTGCACTGGGGCCAGAAGAGAACCAGGCTCAATACAGCGTGGATATGGTCAGACTGCTCCAGAAGGAACCCGTTCTAGTGTAAGCAGAAGACAATTTGCTCCACCTGGTTTCATGGTCAGTATCTCTCCCCAACCTCTTTTGATTTAACAGTGTGAACATATCCAGGGAGCTGTTTCCCATTGCCTTCAAGGCTATTACATACCTAGTATGGGGATGCTGGCCAATGCTTCTAGGAGCATCAGGCAGCTAGAAAGAAGAGTGTTTGCTTCTCCCGGGAAGGTGTTAGTGAGTAGGAAGGGAAGGGCACAGATGCAGAAGTGAGCAGTGGCCTACAAGTGGTGTCAGACTCTCAAGTTTTACCATGAGCTGAAAGGACCAGCTACTGTTATTACTGTTCTCATACACATGAACACCACTTTCCTCCTTCTGAAGCTAGTTTCAGCTCATGGAAGCAACATTCATCTTGTGCCTATCCTGCCACTTGGTTTGTAGTCAAATCTATGTTGTATTCACCAGACTAATGCATGAAAGAAATATCTAGGCTGCAATGCTATGTGTGCCAAAAGTTAGGAAATGCCTGGTTTGAATTTCCCCATATAACCTGAATGGATGCTTCTCAGGCATCTCATCTCTGTGCTGGATGTAGTGAAGGACAAAAAGCATTATGGGACAGTGTAATTAAAAATCAGTTTAATGCCTGCACATAAGTGTGGCTGAATTCAGGCTTCACAGACAACTCCAAATATGCCATTTCTGGCCATATTCCAGGATTTGGATTTCAACTTTTTCTACCCTGCATAGCAAGACTCTGATGTGGTGCTGATATATAAACTCCTGAAGTTTGTGAAGGCCAAATATAAGAATTAATTACCTTATGTGCATGTAGTAAATTACCTTACTGTCATCTACGGTGAGTGACTCCTGAGCTTTCAGTACTGTAAATGAGAGGCTTTGGTGGTCCTGATACCCTCATTCCTCTGTGCATGTCTGTGTGGTTTGGGTCTGGGATGTTTGAAAAGGACTGCTGTCTCATGTGTTTGGCTCAAAAGATAAGGAGGAGGAGTACAGTCCAGAATCCTCTTTCCTGCCTTTCAAAGGCAAGGGCCTCCATATGCTACTGTTGGATTGTTTATGAAGGAAAGTGATAGCCCTAATTTCTCAGCTGGGGAATTCCTGCCCCTGACAAGGAAGGGGAAGGATGAGAAGTTTTAGTGCCAGATCTGTTTGCACTATTGCAGAGGGAGAAGCCTAAGAGAAACTTCCTTTTTCTTCCTGCCTGGGCATGGCACCCCTCTGTCCATCATGGGGGCCCCAGAGTGCTGTGATGGGATTGTGAAGCACCATCTCCCAGCTGCAGCTGCTCTGGCAGCTCAGCAATGCCTTCAGGCAATATCTGCCAACAGGTTCAGCCCATCCTCAGTGTGCTGATAGACGAGCTCAGGTGGTTCCTGAGCGCAGACAGGTTGAAGGCTGATGCTTTGGTTGGGACACGTTTGCTTTGGCCAACTCTGCTACAAGCACAACTGCAGAGAGCAGAGGTGCTTGTGGGGTTGGCAGTGCCTGAGCCAGCAGGAATTTGGAATGAGCCCTGGCTTGAACTGTCAGTGTGTGCCTCACAGCTCCCTCGGATGCTGCAGTCCTGCTGGAGTGCTGCCAGCATGTTTTCATGCCTAAGGAAACTGAAAAGTGAAGTAACAGGGGTTTGACATTAGAAGTCTCAACCAAAGCAGAGTGGAATTTCCCAGGGCAAAGATACTTCTTTACCCCAAGGGCGTTCCCTGTGCAGTGTGTCAATACCTGGTTCCAAGAAATGGAGGTTTGATCCCTTCCCAGAGAAAGGTCACAAGAATCTTTTGTAAAGGCAAGGATTAAGTAACATTAATGTAGGATGGACTGGCGTTCCCAGTAAGATATATTAATTCACTTTTAGAAAGGAAGAGAAGAAAAGGAGAGAAATGTCCTTGCTCTGTTCAAACAGATCTTCATGGGTAAGTTTTAAAGCCTTTGGCTGTATGAACATGTTGCTCAGTAATCTGAACTCAGCTAACACAGTTAGCTCAGTGCCCATTATAAAAATGCTTGGATAATATTCTATGGAGCACATTCTCACTCTGATTAAACCCAACACAAAACTATTTCAGATTTATACTATGGTGTCAGTGAATATGAACAAAGTCATTTTCTTCACTGTGGGGCCTGTGAAGTCACAAGGAACGTAGCTGCGATGGGCAGCTTAGGAAATCAGGGCTGTGTTTGCTCAGAACGAGTATTTGCTGCTACAAAGAATTTTACTTTCTTCTCTAAGAATGATATCAATTGCTGCTCATCCAAATTAACTGTTTCAGTGATAACACCTTTCAGACAGAGAGGCTGGAGCAGGAGAGGGGAAAGATATAATGAGCGAGATTTTCACCTTTGCTCTGCCCTTTCTATAATGAATATAAAAGAAGAACAGTGAACAAGGATCCAGAAAAGCCCCAAATGCAGCTGGAAGAGTTGTTCTCCTGTGCAGAAACAGCCATCGGTCTGTCTTCTAAAGATGCTTTCAGGAGCACTGGACCGGTGTTTTGAGAAGAGGATGCTGGAGACAGAAAGGTGCAGAGCAGGAGCAGAGTAGCTGCTCCAGACAGAGCTTTGCTGTCTGGAGGGCTGTTGCTGTGGGATGTGTTAGCCAATGATGTCCGCTAAGTCATCTAAGCTACGCAGAATAGCTTGTGGTAAGGAACACTCCAAGGTACCTTAAGGCCACTTTAGCCTTACTCCTGGAGCTGCAAGATTCTCAGTTCTGTAAAAATCTGATTTCATGCCATAATATCTCTCAGAAAGATGTCTCTTTTAGAGACTTTCTATTCCTCCCCTTTCAAGCTAATGCACTGAATTTACTTGAATCCTTAACTAAGCCTACTCCTCAGAAAGCACCCTCCCACTGACCTTAGAACATCACCAGGAGTGTTTCTGTCTCAGATCTGCTTTTTCTGATATGGTTATAGAGAACTTCAGAGCTCTGAGTCTAGGTACAAGGCAGATTTAACAGCAGCAGCAGAACTGGTGACCACCCCTGCTTGCCCAAGGGACCTGCTCCTAGGGGAAGCCATGGGAAGCATCGTTCTGCTAATGGCCAGTGAACCCACAGTGTAGTGAAATAAACTGAAACCACCAGCCAGGATACTTGCCTTCTGTTTCCCAAGGAGGAATTTTGAGCCGGGTTTTTTTTTTGTCCATGCTGGGAATTGTTCACTGGTGTTTTAAACTGTGAACTTTACATCACCGTTTTATCTTGCAGGATAGCGTGTTCTTCACCCGTCTGATAAGAATCATCGAGCTTCTTTGTGTATAAATCTGTTAGGTCATGCCAGCGTTTTCCAGCTATTGTTTTAGGAGTCCCCTTCCGGTGTTTAAGAAGGGGAAATATCTTCCTTAATATCGTCTTCCAGCTTTGAAGCTGTGCTGAACAACAAAGACAGACAAACATTTAATTCTCCCCTAATCCTTTAAATATCCTTACAAGCTCATGGCGTTCACGCACTGTTAAGCCCGTCTCCTGTAGCAGCTGTATGTCTTCTTTTAACTCTGCCTTTCAAGCCTGCAGCTTCAACTGGGGTGGAACAGGAGCCCGTGATACTTCATCCTGTGGTGGCTGTCATTCTGGGTGGTACGGAGAGGGATGGTTTTCCATAATAAAGCGATCATCTGGATTGAATTGCAGATATCTAATCCTCACACAAGCTACTCCTGTTTGGTTTTGTGAAGTGAACAAAGACATCAACTTAGACAGGGTCTGGGCTGGATTCGGGTATCTCTGGGACCTTCTGATCATTCCAGCGATTAGCAAGCCTGCCTTGGTAACTTTAACATAAAAGGGCAAGCATAGAATGAAACCCTTTTTCTCCACAGAAAGGGGGCTCAAATGGGAGATTTCCTTAACTTTACCCCCCAGAAAAAGCCTGAAGGGGCAGGCAAGACAGCTGGGCCAAACCCAACTCTCTTAAGCCTCCTGCTGTGATTTTATGATATGGGAGCAGATTGAGCTTCAAGTAGCTGCACTGCAGGATAGGGGGCAGGTTGCTGATGTTCATATGAGTTAGTGAGCAGTCATTGATTTAAGCCCCACAAAACTCTTACTGATTTTACCCCTTTTCTTCCTCAACATGAAAACTTCCTGCTTGTTTTCCACAGTTTTTCTGTCTTTCTGTGAGGACCCACAGACATTTAGTCCATTCTGCTGCTGAAGGCAGATAAACTGTACCAGTGTATTTCTGTCAGCTGCCTAATCAGGTCCTGAGGACCTTCAGACCCCATATCCTCCTCAGACAGTTTATCCTCATATTATCCTTTCTGTTAAAAACTTCTGCCTGTCATCTATCCCAAACCCATTATTTCTTGGCCTGTACAGTTCAACATGGAAATACATAATCCTTTTTCCTGGCAGCAGTGATTTATCCATTCAATGACTTTTTATCCTATCCCCACTCAAACCTCCTCTTATTTAGGCTAACCAGCCTTAGTTCTTTTCTATCAATGATTTGCATTGCTTATTTCTTCCTGGAATACTTCATACTATCACGGTGCTCCAATTCTGCAAGCACTGATGGGGCTAAAATCTGACAGCCAAGCATCCCCATTTTGATCAGCGTGGCCATGGGAGCCAGGCTTTGGGCTCTGTTTAGAAAATCTTGCCTTGTATCAAAGGCTGCAAAGCCTGGTGTCATCATCCTCTGATGGCACCTTGATAGCTTAATATAAAGTAGGATTTCTGGGGCTAATCTGCCATGCAGATACACAACCACACTTTTGAGGTGTTGTGGCCATTGAGAGACTTTTCTTTATTGCACACTTTGGTTTGCTGAAAGCTAAACCTGCTCTAATAGCAGGAGGCTTTGGAGGCACAGCAAAGGCTATGAAAAGGACACTGAGTTATTATTTTTGCTTCAAGAAAACCAAAATAGGCCACTATTGAGTCTTAAAATCACAGCTGTAACAAAAGAGTATTTCTGGGTTTTGTACTGGTTTATGCACTTGAGGCACTTGCAAAAAGACTATAGTCAGTGATAAAAAAGTAATGAAATGTTTTTCAGGATGGTTTTTTTTTTTTCCTGTTTTTTTCCTGATATACTTCTTTAAAAGGCACCAGCATCTTGTTGGCATTGGAAAGCTTCTTTTTGTAACCCTCTAAAACACTCCAGACGTATGAGAAGGTTTTAAACTCCCCAGCATAAACAGATAACCTGTTGGTATTTGGAGGTAAGAAGCTAGGAGACTGTATGGTAAAACAGACTAAACTAAGTCTCTGGGGTTAGAAGGAAAGTTAACTTGTAAGGTTAGCATGCAATGGCTTTACTATAGCAAGATCTACACAATTAATGAAGACCACTATGACACATTATAATATAAAGATGCAACATGAATATGGGCAAACTCCTTTGATTAGTGGATTAGTTTCTGAAATTAAGGTAAGGGTTGGCTCTGAGGGAGTGCTATGCATGAAATCCTGATTTTAGCTGTACTAATGCAGTTAACTTGCTGCTCACATGTAAATGGGGATACCATGTAGCCCTGCAGCTTTGATGAAGCTTTTGGGAACACAAGTGGTGATTTTGCCTCTGCTGTAGACATCCTGTGAGCCTGTCTATACAACAGACCAAGGCTAGCATGTTCACACTAAGGAAACCACAGGCCAGAGTACAACAGGTTTCTTTACACCAGTTTTAATTTGATGTAGAGTTCAGATACTCACAGAGTTACTATGAATAACATACGCCACTAGGAGTCTTGCTGAAGGGCAAGTAACATGGAAGAAAAGCAGGTCCTTAGGAGAAGAAGGAACTCGAAAAGAGAATAAACCACCATTGGCAAAGTTGTTGTGGGGATTCACAAAGTGTTATTTCGGCCAATGCATGGATTTTGAGACATTCCTCAGTATTCACCTTGAAGACACTGCTAAGTTTGATGAATCAAATAATACGGCACATGCATTCTGACACAGTTTTCTCTTTAAAAACTACACTTCAGGAAAATCTATCAAATTCCTTCTAAAATAAATTTAAAGGGATGCAGCAACTCGCTGAGTCCCCAGATAGGCTTCACCTAGAGAAAGTAGATGTCTTTCACTGATGAAAATTACATTTGTATATGAATTATACTGATACATTAACCTGACTGGCACATATGCTCAGTTATTCATGAGATCAGTTTATGGAACTAGCCCTGTGGGCCACTTCTGCAAGAGGAGCTTTTCAAATCAGATCCTCAAATATACCGGATATATTGATAGCACAATGATTTCCAGTAAAGATTCCTCAGTCAGCTGGTTCTCTGGAGCTAGTGCTCTTCTCTGTGGTACTTAAAGACCAGGTCAGCACAAAACGCAGTTTGAATACATTCCTGGCTTTATTTTCACCATGTCACTCCACATAATGGTGTCAAGGGCAATCTCTGCCCTTCTGCGATGTTCACTGACCTTCACAATGACCAGGAACCTCTTCCTTTCATGTCAAATCAACACTGAGGGATAGATTTTGCCATCAGATCTTTTAACTTGAACAAAAGCTGCATGCGTGCACTGCGCTCAGCATTTCACCCAGATGCCTCACAGCACCACAAGATTTTCCTGATGTTCCTGCCCATGGAGGATAAAACAGAGGAGCTGTGTCTTGTAGAACAAGGCAGACAGTCAGCCAGAGTGAAAACATCGCAGGCAGCTCTCCAAAAAGCATAGATAGAGCATCTTTGTTGTCTCAAGCCGTGTACAGGAATGCGGAACATGACTGGGGAGCACGAGCTGCACACCAGGCACACACACAGCAGCCAGAGGGGCTTTAGCCGTGCTGCTGCAGGAGATGCTGGCTCTGTCACTGCATGTCCTGAGCAGCTCCTCTAGCCTGGTACCCAGGCAGCAATGATACTAACACCAACACAGTCACCAGCAGCTGCAGCCGCATGCTGGGTGCTTGATCTTCAGCACCGAGAAGGTTGAATCTTTACAGAAAAACAATAATTTAAGCTTCAGCTCTTTCATAGCAATTCCTTATAATGACAATGCTTGTTTGGGTTGGGTTTCTTTTGTTATTTCTTAAACCTAGAGTTTTATGTCCTAAACAGGCTGCTTTGGTAGAATCATAGAATGGTTTGGGTTGGAAAGGACCTTAACATCATCCAGTTCCAAACTCTCTGCATGGGCAGGGACAACTTCCACTAGACCAGGTTGCTCAAAGCCCCATCCAGCCTAGCCTTGAACACTGCCAGGGATGGAGCATTCACCACTTCTTTGGGCAGCTCATTCCAGTGCCTCACCACTCTCACAGTAAGGAATTTCTTCCTTATATCTAACCTGAACTTCCCCTGTTTACGTTTTAACCCATTACTCCTTGTTTTATCACTGTAGTCCCTGATGAAGAGTTCCTCCCCAGCATCCTCATAGGCTGCCTTCAGGTACTGGAAGCTGCTCTGAGGTCTCCACGCAGGCTTCTCTTCTCCAGGCTGTCTTTGTATGAGAGCTGCTCCAGCCCCCTTATCATCCTCTTGGCCCTCCTCTGGACTTGCTCCAGCAGTTCCATGCCCTTCTTATGATGGGGATACTGGACCAGTAGGCAGTACTCCAAGTAGGGTCAGCTCACCTGATGAGCTCTGTAGCATATGGATTGGGATTTCATCCTGTGAATCCTCCAGTAAGACAGTAACTTGTGTCTGAGCTGGTTTGTAACAACTTTGTGAACTAGAAGAAAAAAAAATGAAATCAATTCTATATCTTATTTGAACTGATAATTGGGATATGATTTGGAACCCCATTAAAGGGGCTCTGTGAGAGTGGTCTGTGTGACCCAGAATGCCTAACTTAAAAATTAGGGTGATGCAAGCTCTTACTATTGTCTAAGGTTTTACTGCAGCAGGATCATCTCCATGTCATCCCTGGTTCCTGTGGCTGCCAAGCCACTGTGCTGCCATGGGAGGGAGCAGAGCTCTTGGCTGTTTGCCCATCCAAGGTCGCAGCGCTTCCCACCCAGTGGTCGGATGCAGTGGGAAAGGTTAGTGTTCACCAGGGCCTGCTGCAGTTCCTGCTTTTCTGCATCCGCATGGGCAGGGAAAGCATTCACTGGCACCCATGTCTCCTAACCCCTCCATGTGTTCTTGTTGCAAACATCAACCTGGGTACAGGAGGCTGATCTGAGGATGGCATGGAGGTGGGACAGGGTGATTTGTGTCCATCTTACTATACTGTCTTATACCTTTTATCCTGCATCCAAAGTGGGAATTGCTCCTGGTTGCAGGACCTGTTTAGGATGATGGACATTGCACACAAGCGCTACCAGGGACCTTCACATCCTGGTGGCACAGGCTGTGCTCCAGGGCCTGGGAGGGGTCCCTGGCTGTTTTTCAGCTCACTGACCTATTTCAGACATACTCTTGGGTACGTGGGGCTATGCCCTATGTTGCAGTACCCTGGAGTGCAAGGGGAGCACTGTCTGCCACCTGTGCTAGAGATGCTGAAGCAAGGTGTGAGCCATGCACCTCCTGGTGCTTCAGCATCTCCAGTCGGGATGGAGAGCATGGGCACAGCTGGGATGGCAGAGCACAGAGCACGGTCCAGCATCCCTCCCCTGTCGCTCCCTGTGCAGCCCCAGATGCTATTTGTAGAGCTATTTGTGGGTGGGAATCAGATATATTGGGATAAAAAAACAGGAGGGCAGTAGCCAGCAGAATTGGGGTCCTGGGTGGCAGCCATGGTGTGAAGGTGAGCACAGTGGGACTAAAAGGGCAGATGTGCTTCATGGAAGCCCTGAGCATCACCCACAGTGAAGCAATTGAAGTGTGGGGTGCCCCGTTTCATTTGCTCCATCTGAAAACAGCACAGCCTCCCAGCATGGGTAGTGCTGTGCTGACATTTGTCCCTTAGAAGCATCCTCTCTGCTACCCCTTGCCGCTCAGTTCATGGGGTAGGAAGAGCCACCCAATTGGAGATGAAGCCTGGATAAAGAGGAAAGCCTCTCAAGGAATAGGACATCACTTCCCCAGGGCTGGCCTGCAAAAAGTAGTCTGGCAGGGATGAATACAATCCACAGCCTAATGTGATCTGGTGCATGCTGGCATTTCTTTAGGCTAAAATGAGGCATAAAGCAAGGCAGACAGGGAGGGAAGGAGAAGCCCATTGCCTGGTTTCTGGCATTTCATTAGTGGTCTCTGCTAGTGGGGAGAGAAGGGCAGATATCTCCAGGTTATGATCCAGGGCAGGGCATGGACTTGGGGACCTGACCAACCCTCTTGGTGTACCCAGCTCTCTGCTTCAACTTTCACAGGATCCCATAGGAAATAATCACTGTGCTGCAAGACAGTGCCAACCCATTCAGCAGGAGCTAAAATACCATGTGTTACTTGTTAACCCTTGCTGATAATGAAACCACGTCTTCAGTCAGCAGGAAAACATCACAGCTCTCCTGCAAAGAGGCAGACGGAGCTCCCAGAAGCTGCCAGATGCACATTTTTCTCACCCCCCTCCTAAAATATCACTGCAATTTTAATGCACTCAGAACAAACCAGCAGTTGACTAAACAGACATCCATTATAAAAGCCATATTAAAAAATGAGACACTTGGGATAATTTTGATTGATTTACTTGGCAGAGTTTTGATAGCTACTGAAAAAACATACTATTCATGTTTAGGTGAAAAATAAATGGAGTCAAATAAGTGTCACTGCATAGTACTAGGAGGTATATACAGCCACATGTAAAAATGCATAAACACAAACATTTCTGTACAGCAACTTCTCCTTTCAGTCTGTATAGAGAAACACTGGTTTATAATATGGGGAAAATATAAAGCAGACATACATGCAACAAGGACATGACAGTTACATAGGTCCCACCTGCCTCCCAAGGGCTGCAATAATAGTAACAATAATAATAATAATATTAATAAGAAAAGCCTTTTTTTCAGGGGAAAAATGTGAAACCTGGAATGTTTTCATGTTGAGGTTTCCAGAGAGCTTCAGATGTCAAACGTATCTGAAGGTGATTTCAAGGCTTGATTCAAAGCCCTGTGAAGGCAATGGAAAGACTCCATTGGTTTCGGTGAACTTGGGGTCAGACCCAGCTGTTGAACCACGATCCCGTTCTGCCCTCCCCCAAAACCCAAGTTGAAGTCTGCAGATAAAAATAAACAATCGTATCATACAAAACTTTGTATATAGAATACAAAAGGTAACCGTTGACTTCTTGTATAAAATACAACTTTTCGATAGTATATTTATTTCACATATGTATAAATATAACCCAAATAATATGATTTTTATTATCCCTACCAAAATATTATTACTTTTTGGTTGGTTTTTCTTTTTTTTTTTACAAAAGTTTACAAAACAAATAATTCTTTATATTTACAAGCCAATACTGTGAAGAGCGCCCAGTCCATGATGAAAAATAGACTATAAGGGTAGTGCACGTAGCCATGGCAAAGAAAGAGGAAAAAGACACTAGCTCTGTTCAGATACAGGTGTTCTGAAGAAATGATACTGGATTCAAGTTTTGGTTGCAAGAGTCTTTTGAGCTCCCATTCCAAATGTATCAGGACTGCAAATGGCGTCTGCCTTTGTAGAATTTACTTCAGACAGGTTGATGTTCTGATCGCAGGGATGGCACTCACAGCCCAGTGTCTTCTTCACTCCATGCTGAGGCCAACAAGGCAAAGATCAGCTTTGAATCCACCACCGGATGATATCCTGAATCCTTGGGACCAGCTCCTCAGCTGAACAATTTTTTTACATCATTTGAGGATCTGGAAAACAATCTTGTCTCAATACAGAAACCAGTGGTGGCCTCTTCAATGGCATGTGAGGGCAGTGGAAGTTACCTGACTTCAGTGCCCATTGCACATGAAGATACCAACTCAGCCTTGGCCTGAGCATCATCGCAGTTGTCTGTTCCTACCAGAGCTTTGGCAGTCAGTGCTGATCTGCTCATGGATGTGGTGCGTGCCTCTGTATGAGCCACATGAGCCCATCTCCCCTCCACTTTGAACTGATGTAGCTGCTATTTCAGTCTAGTTTACTGGGGACTCATTTGTTGGACTGCATCTGTATCTCTCCAAACTGAGGTGGGATGCTGATCTGGGCTGAAAAGCTCTTGAAAGACTTGGAAAATCTTGTACTGTCATATCAAAGGGATCATGTGCACCCCAGCCAAACTGGAGACAAGAGGGAGCTTTCTGGGCAGCTGAGCCACCACATTACACAGTGCAGGGGTGTGCAACCATCACTAGCTGGGACAGCAGAAGGGACTTCTCAGCAGGCTTTCTTGTCTCTCCGATGACAAACATGTCACAGACCAGCCCACCTTAGCTGGCACATATAGCTAAATGCTGTGTTACACCTTTCCTGGAGGTGCTGGCGCTTGTTTGTGCACCAGCTTCTTGAAGCATCATGAACAATTGTGTCCACATAGAATGACAGGGTGAAATGACTGGAAAAGCCTTATTAGAGCCTGTCTTAAGAACTAGGTCAGATAAGTGCAGAGGCTATTGTCAAGTAGTCTACTCATCCCAGTGTCACTAACAAGGATGAATAAAGAACTTGCATGGGGCAGAGCAATGCCTCTTGGCACAGAGGCGTGTGAATGCAGGCATTGTATTTCTTTGCCACATCTCATTTTAGCTAATTCAGAGGAGGCTGTAAAAATCATCACACCACATCATTTTAAAGAACAGCATTTTCATTTGACCTGTGAGATCTGTTCCCTTCTGTGAATTCTCCTGTGTGACTCCCTGCAGAGCTGCTTTACAGTGACACAGCACCTCCTTCTGATGTCCTCACTGACCAAGGCTATAGAAGAAACTTTTAACATGGTTGAGACTATTCCCTGTCACCAAGTGTCACCAAGTACAACCTGTATCCTCCCTGCTCTGCTCTGTTCACCTGTTGTGGCTCCAGGGTGGCTGCCAACTGTCTACAGGTATGGTCCTTGCCCAGGGTTAACCCCCTCATGATGCATTGGTTAACTTGGCCATGCCCAAACCCAGAAGAGATGATTCATTGAGTCCAGCACCCAGAAATATTGCCCCAAGCTGTCTCATTTACATACACAGATGTGGCTGAGTGGAATCTCCTACTGTGAGTAACCCAGGTGGTTGTAACTGATTTCATGCTAGTTTCAGGGGCAGAGCCATTCAAACTCTACCTGATGGAGGCTATGGGGACCTGGGCCATCACTGGGCCTCTTCCAGCTCCTCCCATATGGCAAAGGGTTAGAAGGATAGAGCCAAAATGCTGTGCAGTCAGAACTGTAGCCTTTCTCGGACAGAGATGCTGGCATTTCTGCTGGGGTAAACCTGTTCAGTTGAAGAGGACCGGGCTGAACTACCTGAAGAGGATAGCAGCTTAGCTGAGCCACTTCATGTATTTGCACTCCTCTAAACTGGGCTGGGAAAGTAGTTGGTGAGGGTCAAACCATGAGCAGTCTTCTCACTTTAGTTGTCCATTAAGTCCCTGGAGTCCCTGGGGTAGGGCAAGGTGGCAAAGTGAGGAACCTGAGCTTTGGTGTAGTTCATCTCATGTTTCCCTCAATGCCCAAAGTGATTGTGCTGCTGGCAGGACAGTAGCGTCCTCTGATAGGTGTTGTGAGGGATGAAAGGGAGGAAGTGAACTCTAGAGCACACCAAGTAACGCACTGGATGATCTGTTTCCTTCTTCCCTTGGATGAGACCACTTACCCTTTTGTGTGCTACAAAACATAGAGGGCTTAAACCAAAATCATTGGGAAAGCACATGTGAGTTTGTACTGTGTAGAAGTGAACAGTTTTTGTAACACAATGGGATTTACACAGGGCCTGATGCCATTAGGGCTGAGTAGTCCTGAGGAAGTTAAGAGCCATGAACATGATGGCTGAAGAGCTCTGGACCACTTGGACTCGTAGTTTGCACACAGAGAAATGATGTTCTGCTACCACTGTCTGGTGCTTGCATGTGTGGGAAGCTAAAGATGCTTCTCCATGCTGCTCCCTTGGAAAGAACTGGTTTGCAATGTGCTGGGCACCGGTGTGGGGAACAGACCCTTCATGTGCTTTCACTTCTTTGTGGCAGGCATGAATATCACTTATGTTATCATTCATCAGGGAGACTTCAGTTTTATTCCAAGAGCAACTCTTCAAACAGGGCAGTCGCCATGTATGGTATCTTAAAGGGCAGCCCAGTTACTGGAGTGTAAATTAATAAAGCAGGTTGTTGGCATCTAAAGAGAAAGCTAACGTCCTTACTGCCTCTTCATCTTGTTGGCCCTTGGTACTGTCACTTATGAGTGGTTCCCCAAAATTTCATCGAGGTTGATGTCTTTCATCCAGTCATCATTACCAGGTTCTGTTTTCAGTAAAGAATCTATAAAGTCTGAGTCACTGTTGAGTGCAGGTCCTATACTGTCACCTTGCTGGTTCAGAAAGTCAAATGCTAGATCATTACCATGGTCACTTCCTTGGTAAGCCCGGGAGTTTTGGTTGGTAGATGTGAAACTGGTTGACGGCAGAGATGATGGAGGTGTCATACTCGCTCCTGGCTGATTCAAGGTAGGCACAGTCTGTCCTCTCAGCTGATTAGGTCTTATGCTGAGACCTCGTAGTGAGCCAGTGGATTGTCCATTTAGAGTCTGCTGCATTTGGTTTAGAGGAGGCCTCATTTGGACTCCCGCTGTTAACTGATTAGGAGGTGCCAGTGCACGCTGAGGAAAATGCTGGTTGCCTACACTGCGTTGTAAAGACTGGTTAGGATATGGAGTGCCAGAGGGGAAACGGACCCCTGCGGGTTTCAGTGCATCCTGCTGCTTCACTGCAGCCTCCTGCGGCGCCCAGTTCTGGGCAGTGGCAGAAGCTGTGATCATCACGTTGGCTGGCCTTTGTGCAGGGATACCTGTAGCTCCATGGTTCAAGCTTGGCCTTACTTGCTGTGAGTTGACCACTGACCCCGTCCCAAAAGCCGCTGTGTTGTTTCCCTGTGCCATGGTTTGCTGTCGAGACATCATGGGGTTATTCTGACCAGGCAGAACTTGGTTTTGGTTCCTGTGTGGCTGCATCTGATTCATTCCTGAAGTCACGTTGTATGAACTTGGTTGGTTGCAAGGAAGGTTCCCATAGCAGCCCATATTCCGATTGGCAGGAACAGAAGGCATTCGGGTCCCAGCAGGAGTGGACATGATGCTGGAGCTCTGGGTCATGATGCTATGAGTTGAAATAGGGTTGGACAAGGACATGTTGGAGCTCATACTCACTGCTGGTGAACCACCTGGAAAAGAGAAAACAGAAGCGTTCAAGCAAACAGAGATCAATGTGTGGTGCTGTTCAGGTACCAACAGGTTAAAAATCCAGATTTCTAAGAGCAGAATTTCTTGAAGAAGATGCTTTGCCCTTCAGAGGACTTGCATGAACTTGCTCAAGGCTTAAAGAAGCCTGTCATCCAAAGGTGGTTTGGCCTACATGAAGCCATTCTGCCCTATAGCTGACACCTGCCAATGAATCACAAGAACAGCCTCCAAACTTCACACAAACTCACTTGTGGCAGATTTGCAGCTACATACTCTCTATTTTGAGGCCACAGTAAGTCATTTATGTGATGTAACCCGATTGCTTATGCAGTGCAAGGCTCTGAATTAATCCCTGAGAGACTGGCTAAAGAAGACTATATGTTTCTAAACACAGGCAGTGTAGATGGCACTGTGGAGACCCCCCCATGGCACACAGTGGACTGCTTCATAGTTTAATCTCTCCTTTGCTACTATTGCTTCCAGTACAAGCCCTACAAGAAGAAGTCGGGTTCAAGACAAATGATGACATGGACAGTGGGACTGAGTGCACCCTCAGCAAGTTTGCTGATGACACCAAACTGTGTGGTTGGGTGGATACGCTGGAGGGAAGGAATGCCATCCAGAGGGACCTTGACACGCTTGTGAGGTGGGCTGATGCCAACCTCATGAAGTTCAACCATGCCAAGTGCAAGGTCCTACACCTGGGTCGTAGCAATCCCAGGCACAGCTACAGGTTGGGCAGAGAGGAGATTGAGAGCAGCCCTGTAGAGAAGGACTTGGGGTTGGTGGTCAATGAGAACATGAACATGAGCCGACTGCAGTGTGCGCTTGCAGCCCAGAAAGCAACCNGAGAGGAGATTGAGAGCAGCCCTGTAGAGAAGGACTTGGGGTTGGTGGTCAATGAGAACATGAACATGAGCCGACTGCAGTGTGCGCTTGCAGCCC
>NDXB01013745.1:0-15121 GCA_002631895.1 Agapornis roseicollis
CTCCTTTTGATGCAGCGCAGGATACGGTTGCTTTCTGGGCTGCAAACACACACTGAAGCCAGCTCATGTCCATGTTCTCATCGACCACCACCCCCAAGTCCTTCTCCACAGGGCTACTCTGAATCTCCTCTTTGCCCAACCTGTAGCTGTGCCTGGGATTGCTCCGACCCAGGTGTAGGACCTTGCACTTCGCATGGTTAAACTTCAGCATGCACTTTTATCCGTGACAGTGTTGTTTATTGTGGCAGGTACACCCGCCCTTGAAAAGCCTGGTAAAACTCCCAGTGATGTGATCAGCAGGCACAAAGGTGAGGAAGTTGGGTCCTGAACTAGTATGGAGGCTACATGATGATATCTGACCACATATCAGATTTGACTGGGGTATACATGGAACCCTGCCTGGCAGGCATTTTAAATCAGTTCTCCTCCGAGCAGCATGCCTGCAGTTGGGGACTTTCCCCTTGAGTTGCGATGCTGACCAAGGTAACACCTTGAGGTTGAGAACCTTCCCTTTATTAGGCCAATGATTGTGCATTTTGGATCATAGGCCATAGACATTAAGAATCAAGAGCATAGTGATGAATCCATGTAACATCTCGAATCAGTAGTTGATGCTGTTATAGATTTAATTGAGATTGAACAATAAATTTAATTTAGCCTCAATTTATTGGTTCTGTGATGTTTCTGTGTCTGTGCTGCCCCTGAGTTGTCAGTAGGGGGTAAAATGATAAGTTTTCACAGGGTCAGAAGAAGAATTATGCCAAAGGTCTCCTTAAATTGGCATTGGAACTGTGTTTTCAAAATAAATCCATTTGCATAAGAATAAATAACAACATAAATTTATGAACTCATTATGTCAATAACTTCTGTCTTTTCAGTGCCTTTGTAGATGGCTCGTATGGTGCTTTAGGAAGTGGTCTAATGTGTAATCTAATATTGTAATCTCTTGGATGGAAATAGTGGTGGAGGTTTTCTTGTGTGTGTGTAGTAGGGGTTTTGGGTTGTTTTTCGGTGTGTGGGTTTTGTTGGGTTTTTCTGTCCCCCGCTCAGTAGGCATGACCATTCCAATGTTGAGCTGTCTGCAGTTAGCTACCTGGTAGGGAGAACTTTGATACGGAACAAAACCCAAAGGTGGCTCTGTGTCCTCTTTTCTCCAGAGGATCTCGGTGCTTTCAGCTTTTGTCTCTGATGTAACACTGTTTTCTGTGACTTAGTTTCTGAGTTTCCCATCTTGGTTTTTCATATCTTCAAATATTTTTTTGTTTTCTCCATTGTTCTCTCTTAGACCCAAGCTCGATTTGTGGTTGTAAAAGTGAAAAGAGTGTCTTTGATGATTAGGTTTGTTTCTTCTTGGGGGGCAAGGATGAAATGTTTTTAATTAAAAGTCAGTTGTTAAGTATAGAAAGATAAATTTCAGCCTATGTAAGCCTAAGACAGTGTACAAAACTTTTTACAATTTCAATGATGCTGTCAGTTTAGTAGAAAAATACCCTACTACCTTGTTGCAGCCTAGGTTGGTGCCCCGTGTTGTGTCAGCAGACATGCTGCATTTGTATGGAAATGTGAAGAGCACTGCGGAGAGTTCAGGTAGAAAAAGCTCTGTTTTTCTCTAGAGCTCCTGAGCAGGCATCTTGAGCTCTAGACAAAATCAGGAGAAATTTCAGCACTAATTTGAGCAGTGTGTGTGCTTGTCTCCTGAATCTTCAGATAGGCAGCCTGTTTGAAGTGTTTTACTTCACACTTTCCCATCAGATGGCAATTCTAGTTATATTAGGCCGACATGCATGTTACGAGCAAATTATGTGTTTATAGTGCAAACTATTTTGCAACATACTCAAACCAGTCTGACATTTCTGAGAACCCAAGTGTGGCAGTTGGAGAAAGCTCAGTGGCTGCCTGGCCAGAAAATAATTTTGCTGTTTGTCAGCATTTCTGTTAAATGAAATAAGCTGGTTTTAAACAGCTTGTTGCCAACATGACCTCAAAATTAGAACATGTAGGAAAATGGGATTGGTTTTCAGTGAAAAGGAAATACTTCTGGGCAAAATACCGCTTCAGCTTTTAACAGGAAATGTAGTTGAGGAACTTGCATTCTCATTGTTCTCTGCGGATGGAGATTCCTGGTCAGAATAACCCTTCAATAAGGTGCCAGTCTCATGGGGAAAAAGCTTCCTGGGAGAAGACCAAGAAAATGCTCACATAAGCAAACCCTGAAAGGCAATTAGACTGTGATTTCACAAGTGGTGTAGCGGCTGAGTGTGGTTCTCAGTTCCTTGTTTTGTTACTGAAGCTTTTGAGATCCAGAGTTACTTTGAAAACTTCTGCACAGGTCGTGTTTACACATCTGTAGGTTTGAAATTTTTACAAGGCACTTTTTAATTGGTCATACTCAAAATACCAGCAGATGGACCTGCTTGAGCGGGCCATGAAGACGATCCGAGGGCTGGAGCACTTCTTCTATGGAGACAGGCTGAGAGAGCTGGGCTTCTTCACCTTGGAGAAGAGAAAGCTCCAGGGAGACCTTAGAGCAGCTTCCAGTGCCTAAAGGAGCCATCAAGAAAGCTGTGAGGGACTTCTGACAAGGACAGGTAGGGTTGAAACAAGGAGGGGTGGCTTTAAACTGGCAGGGAGAAGAGTTTAAGATAAGATACTAGGAAGAAATTCCTAGTGGGTGAAGAAATTCCCTTCCTAGGGAAGAAATTCCCTAGAGGGTGGTGAGGTGCTGGAACAGGCTGCCCAAGGAAGTTGTGAATGCTCCATCCCTGACACCATTCAAGGCCAAGTTGGATGGGGCTTGGAGCAACCTGGTCTAGTGGAAGTTGTCCCTGCCCATGGCAGGAGGTTGGAACCAGATGAGCTTTAAGATCATTTCCAGCCCAAAACATTCTATGATTCTGTGAGCCTTACTGCATCTGTTTGTGTAGGAGTCTGCTGCCCTGTTTGGCAGAATGTGTGTATCTATGTATCACTGAGTGTCTGTGCCTGTTTCTCAATCACCAGAGTGCAAGGTCAGGCAGCTGAGCTTTAAGCTATGTGCTGAACAGACTCCTGAGCTTTGCACCAAAGCAGCTGGACCAGTGTTGTGACACTGCCTGTCTTCAGTAGGCAGAAGAATGGTATTTGTCCTCATGAACTGAGGTGCCATGTGGAGATTTGCTGTAGTACATGTCACCTGCCCAAGGTGATGAATGCCCCCCTTGAAATTCTGGTTCCTTTAGACTTGAGTTTGCGCTGACTCCTCTGTCTGCAATTTGTAAAGCAAAAATGCATAATGGAGGATAAAAGCCTGGCACCTCCTCTTAAAACTTCCAGAATTGCGTTTGCACATTTGAAGATTTGTAAAAGGTTTTTTAGCTTGTAAAATAAAGAAACTGTAGAGTTTAACTCCAGCTGGTAACTAAGCCCTCCAGAGCTGCTTGCTCATTCCTCACCAGTGAGCTGCAGAAGAGAATCAGAAGAGTAAAAGCAAGAAGCCTTGTGGGTTGAGATAAAGACAGTTTAATCAGCAAAGCACAAGCCACACACGCCAGCAAAGTAAAACAAGGAATTCTTTCACTGCTTCCCATTGCAGGCAGGTATTCAGCCATCTCCAGGAAAGGAAGGCTCCATCTCATGTAATGATTACTTAAGAAGACAAGTGACATAACTCTGAATATCCCCTCCTTACTTTCTTCACCCAGCTTTATATGCTGAGCATGACACCATATGGTGTGGGATATCCCTTGGGTCAGTTGAGGTCAGCTTTCCAGGCTGTATCACCTCTGAGCCTCTTGTGCATCCCCAGCCTTGTTATTGGTGGGGTGGTGTGAGAAGCTGAAAAGTCCTTGACATAGTCCAAGCATTGCTCAGCAAAAACTAAACCATCAGTGTATTACCAATATTATTCTCACCCTAAACCCAAAACACAGCACTATACCAGCTGCTAGGAAGAAAATTAACTGTTATCCCAGAGGAAACCAGGACAGGAGCTGCTTCAGCTTGTTTAGTGGTAAGAAGTGTGCATATTATTCTGCACACATGTTCTCATCTCTAAATCCTACCAAGGAATTTCAAGAAAGTATTTTTTTTTTTACTAGTTATGTCAGGCCTTTTGCAGCTAGAGGAATGTAGCTAACATTGCTCTGTAACGAGATAATTGCACTTGAGAATCCCCAAGCAACTTCCTATCCCTGTTCTTACACTGTTTGTTAAGGCTTGTGGCTATTCTAGGTACATGCCCTCTTCCAGGAACAGTTGTTTAGTGTTTGCCATATATCTGGACCCTTATTGCTTTGGAATGCTCATCAAGTAGTTTTGAGTGCAGGTGTTTGCTGAAAAAGTGGTGTTTAGTCTGGTGTTTTGCTAATGTAGAAATACTTCAGGAAATATCCCTTATGCTGAAAGATTGTTTTGCTATGATCATTATTTAGATAGCAACAACGTATAGATTGGCTTGTATATATGGAAATTGATACATAAGAGAATAGCGTACAAAAAGCATCTAATTCTAGGCTTTGGAAATGTAATTACAGAACTGCCTTCTCCGTTTGAAGAGGTCAGATTATGTAATTGTTTAGAGATTTACCTGGGCCATGGAAGTCAATTCAGTGCATTTCTCATTTAAATATAAGGACTTTTACCAGTAGACTAAGCAAGGGCTGGACTGTGCCCCTCAGTAAAAACAGGATCCTATCACTCATACAGCCTAAGTACGTAATCTTAGGAGCAGTTTTTAGGGCTATGAATCCTTGCCTTGCATGGGTGGCTTGGGAGCTTGGGCTACTGATGTCCTGCCTGGTTGCTCTAGGTAGGTGTTTAAATTTGGGGAAGCAGGATTTCATGTGCATCAATTTTCAGAGCTTCTGTCAGCTGTTTTAGGTAGCCTTATGCTCAGAGTAATAGTTATTCCTGGATCTGATGCTTCAGTTGCTTTGGAAAAGTATTGAACAAGTAATGTGGATTTGTGTTTTCAAGGTTAGATATTCATGTTGAAGTGAATGTCTGTCTTTCTCTCAATCCATGTCCAAAATATTTTCCTTTCACAGGTACCTGTGTTTGTATTTGCAGAAGCTCAGATTTTTCACAGGAACAATTGTCATGATAGTGCTTGACCCAGTGTGGCTGTTTTGGTGCCTATTGGCAGTATTCTTTGTTTTTCTTCTAGGACCTGAAAACCTGAGAAATGAACAAATTACGGCAGAGCTTTAGGAGAAAGAAAGATGTCTATGTTCCAGAGGCCAGTAGGCCTCATCAGTGGCAGACTGATGAAGAAGGTGTTCGTACTGGCAAATGTAGCTTTCCTGTTAAGGTAAGAGTTTCTGCCTTTCTTTCGGATATCTATGAGGTACTCTAGCCATGAATTATTATTTGAGGGGGGTTTTTGGCAAGCATCAAGCCAGCAACATGCTTCATTACACACTGACCTATTTTACAGTCAGCTCTTGTTGCAGAAGATGTAGCTTTTTTAAAGCCGGATGACTCATGTAACAAATGCCTTGGAAAATCACTGTCTGAGATATCCTACATTATTATCCAGTTCAAATAAATCATGTAGCTGGGCAGAGGGGTAATGTAATATTAGGCTTAATTTTTCTAGAAGACGAGAAATGATAAATCTCCTGGATTGCATGGAGAGGTACTCAGTTCTCTCTCTTAAAGTGAGTTCTCTTATGGTTACAGTTTGACTCGTTAGGTAAAGAGGTGGGTTGTGCTTGGAAAGGAATCCTCCCTTTTGATAATTGAAAACTTTTTACCCAAGTAACAGCTGGGTTTCCTTCCAATGCTTGAGGTTATAAGCACTTGTTAAATTTTGAGAGTGTTTTCTCTGCTATGATTGTGGGTGTGTGTATTTTACAGACTATTAATGCATGTGAAACTGAAATGACTTTTGAATTCGGAGAACTCATTCCAGATTATCAGAGTATTATAAATAGGTGTTTTCTTTTGTTTCACCAATCTCCTTCCTCTTTATTTAATATTTTAGAACAATATTTAATAGTAATACTTAAGAAATACAACTTAAAAATAAATGTTAAATTTAAGGTGTTTTGTTGCATATGGTCCCCTTATCAGAAGCTTTCTTTGTTAAGGCACATTAATATTAACTCTACAATAGACTGTAAACATATGACACTTATGGAAAGCTAGTGGATTAAGTATCTGTGCACAAGGAAATCAGTCCTTAGCCTGCCACCTAAGGACCTTTTAATAGTTTTTGTCTGTATTATACTTAAAGTAATTCTGTCTGATAATTAAACAGGTGATGCTGGTAGGTGGGGCCCTTGAAACTGACTGTTACATAGCTTTGTAAAGCTGTGGGTTTGTGCAGATGAACAATAATTTTTGGGATAACTTTCACACTAGGTTTGTGCCCAACTTCACCCTGCCATATCTGCTTATGGGTGCTTTAAGTGAATATGACATTTCTCATTTGTTATGGTTATTTGCTTATTTGTCTTCCATTAGTTTTCTGCTAGAAGGAAGGAACTGTAATCCAGTACTAAATAGAAATGGTGTTTTGCCAGAGTTTTGGAAGTGAGTACTGCTTTGTGGAAGCTCAAACTTAGATTAAGGTTTAACACTGTCTAGGAGCAAACAAAGTTGTTAGTTTAAGGATTGGTGGTTTCAGTCCTTTACTGAACACGAAGGGTGTGAAGCACTTCTTTCTGTTCGAAGACTTTTCTTTAGCTCTGTCAGGACTTGAACTTACAATGACAAATACTTCCTGTATTTAAATGAAACATTCATTCTGGGCACATGTACCCGAAGTCAAAAAAGGGTTTGGGCTATTCTGTGCTGAGGAGGTATAGAAACGGATGAGTCTTTGCATCCTGTCATCATAATGGGACTTACTTGCCCTTATTTGCCGGTTTTATATTGGAATTTGCCGAATGAATTTAATTTATTCTTTGGAAAAAATAATCTGAAGTGAACACATCTTGACATACATTTTTTGAGTTGGTCAGAGTGGTAGACTATTATTGTTTAAAGAATTTGCAATTAGGTGTAAACTTAAAATCAGGATAATTTGACATTAAGAGGCTTCAGCTTATTTGATTGCAATTTGTCTTCCAAAATCCTGTGTCTTGAGAATGAGCAGTAGTGGAAATTTTTATTAGGCTTGGGATGCAAAGTGGGTGTTAACTGGTGTTTAATAGATACAGACAGGAAGTATGCCATTGTGAGTGAACCAGATAAACGAGTTGTAGTCATTGGTTTAGTGGGTGGTACTCGTATTTTGCTTACAAAAAGAATAGAACTTTGTGCTATTGAAGGAGAGTATCCTGTCACACTGTTCTTGGGTATTTGGAAATTCATACATATCAGGAAAAGTATGCTGTCTTCTCTGTCCTTAAATATCTGATGGGATGAAGTTTTTTTTTTTTCCTGGTGCTCCTCAATGGAGCCTAGTAATCTGGGGGAAAGTGGTTAATGGAATGCATTCAGATCTGATACATGGTGAAAATATCCTCATTTTCTTAAAGTACCGAAATGGAAATTCCAGTGGTCCATTCCGTTAAGTATAGCTGCTTAACCACAGTTTAATGTGTTTCTGGGAGGGTTGGTCTGTCCTTATTCTTTGTAAGTCTGCCTTGCCCACCATCTAAAAATCATTAGTTGTAGTTTTTTGGAGGCCAGAACATAGCTGAGGGGCAAGATTGAAGTCTGACTTTTGCAGGGATGAGGAATATTTTACCTGTATAGCTGGTGAAGACCTGAGAATTGTTAACAAATGTCTCTACAGCTGCCTTTAATGTTTTCTGTATGAAAGTAAAATGCATTAAATTAATATCGCAGCAGCCATGTTGAGAGCTTTTTTCTTCTAATGCTTGCTATTTTATTTAGGTTAAGACTAATCTTTTTTTTGGCAAGAGCAAGCTAGTGCAAATGCAGAGTAAGGAATGTTTGTTCTCAGTTTCTCTTGTAAACCAGAATGATCATGAAAGTTTGATGGGAGAAAGGTGTTTCAGTGTCTTAAAGTAGTGTTGAGTTGGTTTGGTTTTTAACTTCTTGCCTTGGGCATTTATATTTTTCCCAGAGTTGGAGTGTTTGTAGAGTGCTAGCACAGATTTATTCTTTTTAGATATTACAGGACATGTGGAAGCACTTTGAAAGTTGTGTTGCAAATAGGATTTCATCCTGCCTCTGGGCTTCATTCTGTTAGTGTTGGATAGCAACTCCAGTAGCTGCTCTTTCATTGTGCTTTGAGGATTCTGTACTACAAACAGATTTAATGTTTCTGAAAGGTTTTCTACATTGGCACAGTTCTTGAAGCTCTTCCTGTGCTACATCCACAGCTGATCCTTATTGTTAATTAAAGTCTATAAGTGTGCTGTTGGGTTTTGAGCAAATCTGATGCCTCTATGAATTGCCTTTATTCCTGTAGAGAAGATGCTCTGCAGAAAGTATTGCCAAATTCCTATTACACTGTTGCTTTAAAATTCAGTGAAGTAGATTTGATGCATAGTTGGTTCTCTCCAGTGCTGTGCTCATAAATTTGGAGGTGACGATAGTCCTGGGTGCATACTGTTACTTTTGGGCAATAGTACTCTTTTTTTGTTGCTTTAAGTCTTGTGTGTTTTCCACTAGTTGGAGTGGCTGTGCTGTATATAACCAACTACAGATCCTATTTTCTGTCATCTTAGTGTATGTAGGATGTATTTACAGATACACCGTGCTGGAAATCTAACCATACTTGGGCTGTTAAACTGACGCATTCGAAATAAGGCCTTGAAATGGCTCTGGCTTGCCTACAGTGCTCTTCTGCATAAACTGCTTTAAATCCACTAAAGTTACATTGAAAGAAGAACCAGGATGCTGGAGCATATGACTGAATGTTCTTTTTTGCACTCCACTGCATTAGCAGAGGGCCAGGTGCCTGTCTGTCAGCAAAGGTATGAAAAGGATGTTAAACTGGTGTTTAGACAAGTGTCACTTGCAGGCTTTTGCTGTTCCATTGGGAACAAAGTGGTATTGCTTCCTTAACTTTTATGGCATGGAGGCATTGCAGCTTTTATAAATGCACTCAGAGTTGCCCTATTGTTAAATGTGACACTGTTACAGCTGATGGAAAATCTGTGCAGAAATGTATTTTCAGGTGTGAGTTCTCTTCCACTTTCTTAACAAACTAAACTGCTGTTTCAGTAGTGAATCTTCCATCTGAGAGGAAAACTGTTCAAGATCTATGTAATGTACAAGGGACTTAGATGGAGACATTGTTTAAAACTATTCAGAAGGAGGTTATACTAACAGATATTACAGCTGTACTTACCAGTGCTATAATTTATTTCTATATAGTCTTTATACATCACAATTGCAAAAAATGGAGTTCATTGACATACATGTTTTCAAACTTGTTTTCTTGCTCCAGACACTACCTCACTGAGAACATGCAGCTGTTCTGTGTTTTAATGACTAAAATATTTGACACTAGGGTTTCTTTTGTCTGAAATGCTTTTCCGAATGTCCCTCAGGGTAAGTAGGTTTATTCATACAAATGCACTTTAGAGTAACTGGCCTGTGAAATTTGTATCAGAAAAAAATACGTCATTTCCCACTACTTAACTACACAAACCAAACATTTGCAAGTCATAACCAACCAGTTGTGATAAACAGAATATTAACAACTGATTGCTGCCTGCGGTTCTAGAAGATGCCACAGTTGTATAGATCTTGAATCAATCTAATTAGGTTTTTTCTGTCACTTTCATGGTTTTGATGGTCAGTCTCTTTTGATACTAATGATTTAAGGCTACTGTTGCCTGTAGCCTGAAAGCTTACTTGCAATTTTTATTCCATTTATTCCAATTGGGAAGACTAAGATATCAGTGAGAGAAGTCTGTGTGGAAAAGTAACAAAGCACACTTATGTTTTTGAATCTGAAATCCAGGGTTTGCTACAGAGTGCCTGCCATCATGTCAGCTAGCCTTTCCTCTGAATTTTGATTTCTGTGTTAGTGTTGGCCAATAAAAATTGCATGGATACAGTTGTACATTCCCACCTAAAGAATTAACTTTTCAGAGTAAATACTCTTTAACCATTTTCTACCCAGTCCTTGCTTTGGTGGAGATGTTTGGAGGACACTCTGTTGCCCTGCATTAAAGCAGAGACAGAAGGAAACGTAACAACTTGTGCTGAGCCCTGTAGAGTATCCTCGCTGGCCCTTGCAAGTATCAGTTCTCATCTCTGGGGTCCCTGTGACCCAGCAGTGTGTTATGTCATCAGGCTATTCATGGCCCTGCTGAAACCACTATCAGCGGGAAATAGGCTATTCCTGTCACTTTGCTGTGTACTCTGCCCCACTCATAGCTGCCCAGTTGTCTTCTTTAGTTTTAGAATTAACAATGAATTTTATTGCTTAATGTCATATTTATGATTTTCATATTAAAAATAAGTTCTTCTTTTTAATCAGTTTATAAATACAGCTTGAATGCCATTTTCTTCCTTCAGATAAGAAAGACTGGTACACATCGCAGGTAACTGTGGCTTTTATTTAGTGTTAAATGCACTTCTAACTTGAAATAATAGTATCTGTGAAAAAGTTTACCAGGGTGTTAATGCTGAAATGCCTTTAAGTCAGCCATGTGATATTTTTGACTGTGAAAGCTTGAGATGCTTGAATAGTCTTTGGAAACTATGTTAAGTATTTTTAAGAAGTTAATGTGACAAAGCTGCTGATTTCTGAAATGTTGCACAGCCTTACACCTTAAACACTACAAATCCCTACCTCTTAAGGCATGAATTGATGTTAGCAATGCACAATAATCACTCCTGTTGAATGCTAAGCAGCAGCAAGCAAAGGTATTTTTAAAACCCTGCAGTATTTTACACCACACTAAAAAAGCTTGAAGACAGCTAATTTTAAAAGAATGGTGATTATAACAGGAGGTGTTGAGACTTGCCTCCAATATATTTTTGTCACAATTAAAAGTAATGTAGTTCAATTCCTAATCTTTAAACTTTTCACACTTGTATCCAATCCTTTGTTTCGATAGCCTTGCAAACAAAAAGTTTTAAATGAAGCTTACTCAGGTTTCAAAACTCCTGTCTTTGGCCAATGTCAAATTCTTAAATTGCATAGTAAACTTCAAGTTATTTTAAAGATGTGACTGTTAATATTTAAAGCCATAAGAATTATTTTGATGTTCTTGCAGAAATATTTATTTGGAATGTGATTTGTGTGTTGGAAATAAGAAAGTTCTCATCGGTTTATACTTTTTAATTTTTGGTTGGTTTTGGTTTTTTAATTTAGGGAATTTCCAGTGCCTTAAACAGAAATGGTACTTTTTGCAGACCATGAAGAAGCGGTGCAGTGTTTGCCTGTGCAGTGTATTTAAAACTTTGTGCTATCAACACTTGATTATCTTTTAATACTTTTTTAAAAAGAAAATTTTCAATTTATTTACTAATGCTGAATTCCTGGAAAAGTAGGAATTGGGATGAATGATGAAAACCTAAGTCTAACAGCACATACATGCGAAGGGACCAGGAGAAATGAAATGGTGGGTTTAAGCCTCATCAAGGGAAATTTAGGAGAGACATTAACAACAATTCAGCAAAACAACCTCCCTTTCTAACAGTGAGGCATTTAAGCTACAGAGTAGGTCTACCCTATTGATTTCCAGTTACAGCAATGTCATAATACTTCAAGGCTGACTTCTCTGATGTAGCTATGAAAGTAGACCCTGCCTTGAGTCAAGTGCCTCTCTGCCATGTTTTAGGGATTTGTGGGAATATGAAGAATATAGCATTTGTGTATCTGGGATTGAGCTTTCCTATTTCATATTCAAAAGTCCTAACTGGAAATGCTTGTTCACATTGATACATATAATACAAGAACCAGTGAGTGAAATGCACAGTGTAATTTTTAGCTGGGTGTGATGAGAACTGCTGGTATCAATACTGCTTAGTTTTTAGAGTCAGATTCTTTTGACCTACACTATTCAGGGATGTTTAGCAGTCATAGGCTTTTAACAGCTCCTGGTTTGGGGGGTTTACCAGATGAGATATTTTCATTTCTGGTGATTTAGGGAAGTGGAAGAAGTTGGACCCTAAGGACATGGGTAGCATCATAATTAACCTGTAGCAGAATTAGGCTTAACTTGTTCATTGATGCTTAATTATGGAGTTTGTCTGTGCTTCTACAGCTCTAAGCAAACATCTGTTTCAGACTGATAAATTATGAAGCAGGAGGATGGGTGTGAGAGAAAAAAGGAATAAAGTAATTGAACATTGGAATGTAAATCTTTCAGAAGTCAGTGTAAAAGTAGCTCAGCTTTAAGACATATCCAGGCTTTCTGGATTTAAGCTTATGTCTAGTTTCAAGACAGCATTTCACTCTGAAAATGGAGCTCAGGCTTTAATTCCAGAAGTAAATGTATATATGTAGATGCCAAGTAGTTGGTCTTACTGTTATAGATTACTGTTACCAATGATACCAATAACACAAATAGTACTTACACAGAGGAAGAAAGAAAAATGTAGCTTGGCTTTAGGAGGAATACCAGGGAAAGGGTGGTGTACTTCTGTCTATGGCAGCTAATTCCCTAGAACAGGACACCTTGGCCAAGACTTAGCTCTTTTTCTGCATCTGTCTAGTTTCAAATGTAATCTGAAGAACTTAATCTATTTCTGCAAACAAAACGGGGTATGTGAACATCTGCTGATACAGGGGAAACTTCAATGATTTGTGTAGCTGTGTTGGTTTGGAAGAGAGACTGTAATAGCATATTACCAGGCTTGAACAAACAAAACTGACTCCACTGAGTTGCCCAGGTGGAAGGAATTCTGGTGAAGGAGCTTTCTCCTTGCCAGCTATTATTGTTGAACTCTGAATTTTTGAAAACTGAGTTAGCTGAGTATTTGTGAAAGAAATTAAAACAAAGAACAAATATCAGGGCAGTATTTCTTGTACTGGGGCGTGGATAGTAGTTCTGTTTTGTTTCTGACCTGATACATCACCACTTAATGTTCTCTTTGGAGCAATTTCAGTGGCATATATCTGGGGGAAGGCAGAGGACAGCTTCACCAGAACCACTTGATCTGGTAGTATAAGTTGTTCATTTTTAGATGAAGGTGGGAAATTTTAAAATGTTGCAAAAGACTAAATTTTCCCAAGCACTTCTCAAGTTCTAAGGGCATTTTGCTATGTGGCAGCTTAACTTGTTCCTGTGCTGACCACTTTCTGTTTGACTTGAAAATGATACTAAACACCACCATCTGTGAACGAGAACATAAAGCCCAGAGGAGAAGAGCAGTAGAGTTTTTGATTACTTTCTCTACCATCACCTCTTTTTATTGTTTTCCTGGAAATGTTAATATAAGCAATACTTCTGTTTAAAAATGTTTATGTTTAGGGGCTGTTGGAGAACCCCAGAAGTATTTTATTTGGATTAGAGGTCTTATTTTATGTTACTTTGTATGTGGAACTCTGCCCACAAGGATTTTAGCTTTCTGTAAAAAGCATTGATGGTTAATTTCTAGTATAACACTTAAATCTCTTATAGAACATCTTAAGGCTGAGAAATGCTGATGTCATGACTATCATTCATTGGTTGCTATGGAAATTAAGTAGGAATGCATTCAATATTAATACTGCATTTCTACTATGTGCACTTTCATGATGGAAAAGTACTCGCTTTCTCTAGGAATGCTAGCTGCAGTGATCCTTGTGTGTAGTGGTTTAAACCCAGCCATGCACCTCGTTCACTCACTCATCCCCCCTTTTCTTGCCCTCCCCCTGCTCCCGGGGGGATGGGGAGGAGAATCAAAGGAATGAAATTTCCCACAGGTTGAGATAAGAACAGTTTAGTAACTAAGGTATAACACAAATCACTGCTGCTACCACCAATAATAATAATGATAAAGGAAATAACAGGGGAAAAGAATACAGCATCTCACCAACCACCGACAGATAACTCACGACACCCCACACCCCAACTGAGCGCTGACCTAATACCTCCTCCAACCCCCAGAGAACTAGCTCTTCCGGGCAACTCTCAGTTACATCATGGGCACGACGTGCTATGGTATGGAATACCTCTTTGGCTAGCTTGGGTCAGGTGCCCTGTCCCTGCTTCCTCCCAGCCTCCCCTCCTCCCTGGCAGAACATGAGGCTTACAAAGTCCTTGGTCAGAATAAACATTACTTAGTGACAACTAAAAACATTGGTGTTATCAGTTTTGTTCCCTGGTTGAGTCAAAACACAGTGCTGTACTAGCTGCTAAGAAGGAGAAAAATTGACTGCTATTGCTGAACCCAGGACATTGTGACAAGGACTGCTCTTTTCTGGGGTGCCCTCTTCCTTACTGTTCTGCAAACTTATCAGCCACAATTGTACAGCTTAAGCAGTTCACATAGATTTTGTGCACTCAGTAATAATGTGTCCCAGTCCTTGAGTGTGTTTGTTATAATGTGCTATATAATCATCACAGAATAGTTTGGGTTGGAAAGGACCTTAAAGATCATTAAGTAGAAGGTTGTCCTTACTTCCCCTACCATGGTTGCTCAAAGCCCTATCCAGCCTGGCCTTGAATGGATTTGCATGAGATATTATGTAGGCCAAATTGCTGCCCAGGCATTTCACAGTGTATTTTTTCTCCTTTGGTTAGAAAGGGAAGTTCCTTTCAGAGATCCTGACAGGTTTTATATAGAAGTGTTGTGATTTGCTTATCTGCTTTTTAAAGTGGTTTCCATACAGTCTCTTTCCTGTGGTGGGACAACAGAGTTTGGTGATGGTTTAATTTTGTTAAGTCATGATTTCTGGTGTTTAACTTCCGTATCAGGCTCTAAGGAGTAGACCATGTCTGAATCTAACTAGCAGCTGTATTCTCTTTCTCTATTAAAATTTGAAATGTTATTCTTAAAATGCTGATGCACTAATAAGTTGATCTAATATTTCAAATTTAAGGTTAGGTTGTGATATAATTAGTTTAACACTTCTGCTTAAAATGTAAGGGTACTAGAAAAGGTCTCAGTCTGTAGCAGAGCTGTTTGCCATGTTTCTTGAAGAAATCTTTATGTCTTTGATTACTACCCATTAAAAATCAGGTAACTGTTGTGGCACTGGTTAAATACAAGGAGCCATGTATACCTACTCTCAGCCTATTTGGGGGGGGGGGGGTGGGGAAAAAAAATTTTTAAA
>NDXB01013745.1:15213-32391 GCA_002631895.1 Agapornis roseicollis
CTCAGCCTATTTGGGGGGGGGGGTTGGGGGACGGACATTTTTAGAAATAAGCCTTAAGTCTCAAAATGGGACCTGCTGCTTGGCTAAAGCAAGAAACATGGCTAAAAAAAAGAGGATTACAGTATTCTGATTATACAGTTGAAAGTTATTTTTACAAGAAAGAAACTTAAAAATACATTGGTACTGATAAGGAATTAACACCCTAGGGAAAAAAAAAAAAAAAAAAAAAGCCTTTTGACGCTGCCTGTAAAATGCACAAGGCCACTTATCCTGATAGCAAAGAGCTTCTGGCTATTGCAGAAATATAGCAAAGAGCTTCTGGCTATTGCAAAAATAGTGCAATGGGAAGACCAAGTTTTTTTTTTATGAGGGGCTTAAAGTGTAAAGTGAAAGTGCAAACAAAGCACCTTTTGTCCTCTATATCATAAAGAAGTATTGTGTGGCAGTGTAATTTCTTTTATAATTCAGAATTGATTGATGCTCAATGAGGTCTGTGGATTGTGCCCCTTTGGGGTGCATAGATGCACTTGATATGTGCAATAATGTCCCCATTCACTGGAGTGGAAGCACTATTGAAAACTGCGGCTGAACTTGCTGTCTCTAGCAGCAGTGGCATGACTGATTGCTGAAAGTTGGAGCATGGGACTTGAATAGAGGTTTGGCAACATAGGGGAAAATGGTTGTCTGTTTTGGAGTGTGACATGCGGCAATATTTACCCTGCTCTGCTTCTCCCTTTTCCAAGCAAAAGGCAGGTTGCCAAGTACAGGGACTGAATGGTTTGGATCTTCACTTGGAAACATTGTGCATGCACTGGGGTAAATGAGATGTGCAGATAGCTCTGGAAATCTAAGTTTCCTTATACTTGTATGATGCTTAACGGTCATGCAAACTAGATGGCTCATTCCATACATATGTCTCTCTGTCCTTCATAAAACTCAGCTTTGTTCCTGTCTGTATCCTTTCCTTTATAAAAAGGAGTTGACAAACTTTCCTAAGTTACTAAACCCCAAAATTTCCCATGACAAATATGCACAACCACAGAATTTCTGCATCTTTAGTATTTCCAGAGGTGTCACAGCAGAACCGAAGATCCGTCTGCTATGGCTGTTGATAGAAATATGTACTTTTAGATGCATAGTAAATACATGTTTAGTTGTTACTATTTGCATATTTTTAGGATTAAAATTTTCTAGTTAGTGTATGTTCTGGAGAAATAAAATCTTGGCAAGTGTTCAGCAAGCTCAGCTGAGGGAGTACAGTTGGTGTTTTGGCAGCTCCAGCATTCAATTATAAGGCTTCAGCGTCACAGAGCTTGTTTTGGAAGAGCTCTAAAGTGTCAGATCTCTTTTATTTACCTTCTAGTTTCTATGCCATTTATTTTTCAAGCTGTTCTCCAGCTGTGAGGAGTGTTTTAAATGAAATTCATGCAGAATTGTTCCATCCAGATTTACTTTGTTTTAAAAATGCCACAAAGGGAGATTTGATGTTAAAGCCCTCTCTCACTTAAGATCTTTTAAATCTTTCAGCAGTTTAATGATACGTAGGGTGATATGTACTCTCCTTTTTTGGAACTTCTTGAATTGCATGAGAAAAAATAAATTACGAATTTTTTATGAAGTCTTTAGAGCAGTCCCAGGTTGTCCTTTTAGTTGAATCATTTGTTCTTCAGATAGAGAGCTTCAATATGGTCTTAGATCATGAAACCTTTATTGTCCATCTAATTGGGTACAGCATCCTATTGAATGAAACAAATATTGGGAGATTTCAGATAACTTATGACAGAATATTCTATGATGGAGTGGGACTTCTCAATAGATTATTTAACCTAGATTTACCACTGCATTAAGTGACACCAGTATTGATTATGATGTTTTAAAACCATTTCTTCTCTGTAGCTGGTCTGCAATATGTAAGAGTTGTTTGCAGTTCAACATTTAATGGCATATAACTTGAGGTGAGACTGCTTTATACGAAGATTCAGAAAGTTTAGTAGTTGTTACGGTTTTCTTCAAGAGTTAAGTACTTTGAATAAGAATATAGATGTTTTAGAGAGCAATTCCTTCCCCTATCAAAAAGAACTATGATTGAAAAAGGTAGGGAGAGACTGGACAACTTAGAGGGCTTTTTTCCCTGCAGAATGTAAAATGAACCTACCTACAGTACCCTGAGCACTACAGTGATTGCTTTCTCTGTAGGCGAATATTATTCTGAGCTATTAATTTAAAAGCTTTGAAATGTGCAGTTTCACTGCAATTCACTGTTGTGTTGCTAGTTTGTTTGAACTAGTGCTTGCTATATAGAAGAATCTGCAGGAAAGTGATGTTTTTTAAAACTTTTTGTTAGAATGATGAATATTTCAGTGACCACGTAAGAGCCTGGTGTTGTAATGAAGAGAAACAATTTTGGTTATAATTTTTAAAAAGGGGAAGTGGGGAGGAGAAGGAGGCTTTGTTTGCAACATTGGAATTTATTATATTTGGACATGGACATTCAAATATATTTGGTTGTCTTGCTATGTTGTATAATTCATGGTTTTTATACTAAATATACTGTTACTTAAAATAATTTGTTCACGTTCATCTGTATATTAACTTGAGGTTTTCATGCTCTGCTATTAAAAAAAAAGCAAGTAAAACTCATGCTGGGAATAAGCAGGAACATACAGTTCTACATGTCAATTTATTTTTTTCCCAATGTAAGGGAGTGTGTCTTTCCCTCGAGATTTCTAGATGTATTATTCTTTTCTGTTGATCCTGGTGCCTCATAAATACAAAGTCAAACAATCAAACACAGGTCTCAAAAGAAGGATAGCTAAGTGCTGTTAATGTCTATCATCTCAGCTGTACTGAAACGAATTCAGAGATTGGATTTTTAAACCCAGAGAGTTTAAAGAGCTACTACTAAGCTTTTCTTCTCCTCCTCTCTTTCCTGCAGTACTTGGGACATGTCGAAGTGGATGAATCCAGAGGAATGCATATCTGTGAAGATGCTGTGAAGAGACTGAAATCTGTATGTATATTTGTTTCATGAAAAAAGTTGGTTTTGGGGTTGTGTTATTGAAAAAGTCCATTTGGCAGCAGTGCCCCAGCTGAAGACTGAACTTTTGACCCACATTAGGAGAACAGTTGGCCAGTTTGAGAGCACTGCTGCAGTTAGCGGGATGTGCTAATCTGATGATGAGAGGGAGAGAGTTACAACTGTTCTTTCTACTTGCAGAAACTATTTGCAAAACAAATGTGTAAAAATCCTCTGTGACCTTTCAGACTAAGTTGGTACCCACATGGGACTTCAGTCATTGTTTTTTAACAGTTCTTTCTCCCTCTCTCTCTCTTTTCTTCTCCCTCTCTCTCCCTCTGTTGCCTGCCACTTTAATAGTGACTTAATTCACCATTATTATACAAAATATTACTTGATTTAGGCTGCTTTTTTTCTAATGCACTGCAACATCATAGTCATGCATGCAATAATCTGGCTTGCATCTGCTCAGAGTGGCCTGAAGGCTGCCTAATTCTGATAATGTCATGAAGTGGGCTGCTCTTAGTTTGGCTTCTTGTGAACGTTTGCTCCTGTACATGGCACTCGTTCAAAGCTCTTTGTATTTCTGTGGCTCATTTGAAGAGGTCTTGTCATCTCTTTCCTGCAGTAGTAATATCACCAAATCCTGCAGAAATAGCAGATTTCGGAAAAACAGTGATCAGTATGTCAAGGAAATAAGGCTAGAACCGCATAGATGAGAGTACAAGAAAGGACATTAAGATCTGAAGTGTGAGTGGAGATAGAGATCTGCAATCCTTTGCATCATTTCTGATTTGTCTATATTCAGTAGGATGTCTTTAGTGGAAGAAACTCTTGTATCCTTGCAGCTCAGGAAAATTACTCAAAAGTAAAAGTACATCAAACACTTTACTGCACCTTTGCTGACTTTAAGATATCTGCCACTGGACACGACTTTTTCCTCACCAAGTGTGAGAGCTCAAATGGCTTCCAACTAAACCTGTTCCTCCCTTCTTCCTAGCACACAACAGAGGATTATAGGTCATCTTTTCTGCCTGCTGTTGTGCTGTAAAGTTTCTGAATTGGTTTAGTGCTCTGATTAAAATCAAGTCTTTTCACTCTTTTCTCTCTCAGCTAATGTATAGCAACCTGTTAAAGCCGCATCCCATCTGTTCCTATTCAGTCCAGCAGTGGTTGGCAATTGATTTTTATTAAAAAGGGCCACACAAAATATAAATGAGTTTCTTTATTCTGTGGATTTAGTTTATGTAGCCAAAAGTGCAAGTACTGACCACATAATGAATTGCATCCGTTTTTGTCCCATTCTGGTTTTTGTTCTATCAGAACACTTTCTATTGGCACACCAAGTAACACTGCAGTATCCACTTTATGCAGGTTCTCTCATTCTCTTCCCTGGGGAGCTGTGCTGTGAAGTAGTTGTTTTCTAGTTTGCTGGTTTTTCTATTTGGTTTTGGGTTTTTTTTTGTTGATTTTTTTTTTTTTTTAATAAACTTTAAGCCTACAGGACAGTCAAGTCTAGCTGAGCACATAAATAATAAGACACAGTAAAAGCAAAGCACCCAGTTCCTTCTGGAACCTGGATAATTCCAGGATTGTGATTCTTGATAACCTGAATTATTGATACAAATGTCAGACTTGGATATCTGACTTCTACAGTGCTTTTTCTGGAAGTAAATAATTCCATTTCCCTGTTCTATGCTATGTCATTATTTCAAATTGTGGATTACATCAGTTTACCCATTCTCATAAATTCAGTGTTTTTCCTCAGCTAATTTTGATTTCTTGTGCTGTTTGAAGGTTTTGATGTCTATCTATAAATAGGACACAAGTGTGCATCTCTTGCTGTGTGCATTGCCTCCTTTGTCAGTGTTGGAAGTTCAGAAGCAGAAGTGAAATTCTCATTTATCCCCAAAAGGAAGATTCAGATTACTGAAACTACTTTATGGAAGCTAGTTGTTAAACTCTGTCAGATCCAAGGTTCATTTGGAGCTGCTCACTGCAACTCAACCACTGCCTACCACCCCCAGTATGTAGGTTTTAAACGGGGGGCGTTTCTTTAGGACTCTACCATTACTGAAAGCTCTTTTCTGTACAATATACTCTCTTACTTAGCAAAAGCCAAATGACTAGCTGATGTTTCAGCGTGCAAGGAATCTGACAAGAAACCAACTTGTTCTTTTGGTAGTCTCTTGCATTCACAGTACCTGGTTATTTGATGGGCTTCCTTGGTCTTGAAAGAATTACAGTTTTGAGCTGCAGAGCTCAAAATGGAAGACTAGCTTGGGAAAATTGGACTTCACTTTTCATATGGTTGAACTACATCAAAATGTAGTTTAATCTTATTGTAGTTTAATCTTTATTGTTTTCTCTGCAGGAAGCATGCAGGTTTTATAAGTCCAGTCAATAAAAATACAAATTGTTCGAATATGTGTATCTTGTAGCTTCTGAAAATGAAGTTTTGTCTTTACTTAATTTAATAGATATGGGGTTTTTTTCCTCTTAATTCTTTCTCTCCAGCAGTTGTCAGTTCATTTGGGGAGCTTATGTCTGTTCTTTTTTAGGGTTGACTAATGAATTTTTTAAACATTTTACGGGATTTCTCAAGAAGAATATTGAACAGTGGTAATCTTGGGTTTAGGAATAGTTTAATTTCTTCTTTGCTTTTTGAAAGAAAAGATGCAAGTAAATCTTTGTCTCTTTATTTGGGGAAATAACCTTTCAGGTTTTCTTTATCACCTGCTCATTTAATGCGTTGTAATCGGTTTTGAGCATTGCATCTCACAGAACTTGAAACCGTATGATGGTGAGCATTTTATTCAGGCATTGTTTAATTGACAGCTGAGTAAAAGAAGACAGTTTTAGCCAGAGGATCTCTCATCTATATTATATTGTTGTTTTATAGCACACCAACTATATACACGATACTATAATGTGCAGTTTACAATATTGTTTAGAATGAATGAAGACAAACCTGAGTTAATGTCCCTGTCTTCTGTCCAATGAAATGCCACTGCAGTCTCATAGATCAGAAACCCATGTATTCAGCTGTCAGTCTATTAACATGGGTTTATATTACCAATGGAGCTTGCATTTTTCCTTAGTAGAGCTGTATTGCTGACTGTGTTTCATATCTGGTAGGATCCTTGGATTTTTATGCTAAGCTCTGGTTTCTTCAGAACCATTTCACTGAATTTTAAATATTTAGCACAAACTGGAAAATGTCTTTGTGAGGGCTCTGTAAGTGTATTTAACTCAGGTACGGGAACATTATATAAAGACAAATTATAGTCTCTCATGTCATGTTTTGATTTTAAATCAGCTTTAGCTTGTAGTATTGGTTTCTAACTTGCCACTTTTTGTTTTAAATGATGCATTTGTTTTAATATATGTTCTTGTTTTAGCAGGTAAAGAGACAGTTTAATATTTTAAAACATGCATTAGTTATCTCTAAACTACATTAACTTAGTGTTGTTTAAAACCCATTTTGCATGATGCCTTTTCCATTAACCTTGTCTAGTTTATTAAAAAAATAATCTTGTTTAACAAGCATTTTGCTGAGAGCAAAATTAACCATCATCTAAAAATGAAGTAGCTTCTGGTGAATCTCTTAGCTTTTGCTATCTTTAAAGGCTGTTATTTAGTCTAATGCAATACTCATTGCTCAACTTGGCAGCAGCATCCAACCCCTGCTTATTATGTACACAAAACTGTGATTAATCCATTAGTTTTTCCTCCTAGTTTTCAGAATGTCCTGTTTAAATACATAATCATTCCTGCCTCTAAAAACTAAGCTTTAAGCTGGCTGAACTGAAGAGATGTTCTTTATACAGTATCTGAGTTGCCATAAATGTATTACAGATGATTGGTAAAAAGTTCCATGGAAGGACATCGGGCAGAGAGGTATGCAGCAACAGAAATTAGGAAATGCAAAGTCAAGATTGACACTCCCTTCTTAACTTTGTGTTTCCTGGCTTTTGTTGGCTTGCGTCAGAACCATAGCTTTGTTTTAAATATAACCTTGTTTAGCAATCAGTTCTTGAGACACTGCCTCAGGATACTTGTAACAATATTTTTAATGTAGTATTGTTATCAGCAGTCAACAGGTTGGAACTGCGCAATGTTAATTTGGGGTCAGGGGCTGTCACAAAGACAGTCTCATCTGCAATTCTCCACCTCCTCGCTATTAGTACTATACCATAGCTTTCTTACAAGTAAAACAATTTGGAAAGATAGCAGGAACAGCGATATGCTTGCTGTCAGCTTCCTCCAACACAGTGCAGCATGTAGCTGTGCTCACAGAGCACCAGGGCCTCCTGAAGTGTTCTCTCAAGAGACTGGTTCAGATCTTGCAGTTTTCTTTTCATGGTCTGGTAACAAAATCAAGCCAGTAAACTGAACTGCGTGCAAATATGCTTAAGATTGTGTGCTGCCTTTTTTGTAATGTGAATTGGGCCATCAGTATAATGGCTTTCAGACTGAAGAAATCTGGGGAGCTGTACTTCAACTCTTAGTATCTGTGCACCTGCTTAGTTGTCTGTCTCTGTCCGAGCTGACTTTAAAGGGTCTGTTCAGACTATCAGTTGAGTTGTAGAATAAACATCTAGTATGTGTATAAATATTGTATAAAACCTTCCAAGGATTAGAGAGAGTGAAAGAGAAAATGATCTCACTTATGTTTTAGTTGTACTTCAAGGTAAGATGAAATTCCTCACTGTACAGAGAAGACTGCATAAGATGTGAAGTGTAGGAGTAACTTGTAAACCAGAGCAACAAATAAAAAGAATAAAATGAAGCAGTGTTTAACCCTGCTTTATACCAGCCATACATGCTTCTCCAGTTTACAAAGCATTTGCCTGGGGGGAAAAGTGATAAATATAGAGCAAACTTGACTGTAATTCTGGAGTTAGAACTTTGCATTTCACAAGAGCCAATACAGTATTTTTATTGTTTTACCACCATATCTGCTGCCAAGTTTGGTTTATAACCTAACTAAAAGGGACTAAACAAGGAAGAGTGAAAATAAAGTAACAACTTTGCATGAAATTGGGGCTGAGGTTCTCTTCTTTCCACCAATTTCAGGGCAGTAGTTGATTAGAATTGTGTGTGTGCCCTTTGATCTGCATTTTCATGGGATTATTTTCACATTTGCCTGTCGCACCTTCTCATGGATAACTCTAAAAACCCCTTCCTTTCCCTCCAAACCCTATTCTTGTGTGTGCTTGTTGGTTTGAAACCCTGGGACATTTTAGCTACCTACAGTAATAGCGCTCGACTTGTCCCCCCTGTTCCTCCAGGAAAGGAAGTTCTTCAAAGGCTTCTTTGGAAAAGTAAGTTTAATGCCTCGTTTGTGCTTGCACTATAAGGAGTTACATCCCTGGTATAGCACTGTCATAAAATCAGGGTGTTGAGAGTCCCCTAATCCATTTCAGTATTGGAATACGTCTTGGAAATACGTTGATGAAGCAAAAGAATATGGTTAAAAAAGCAACCTGAAATGGAAATTTAAATCCATATGGGCTGTATTGGAAATCCAGTGTTCTGAAGTTATTTGGTCTTCCTGAAAAAAATGTGATTTTTTCCTTTTAAACCCTTAAACTTGTGCCAGCCTACATCACCTGGGCAAAGACGTACAGAGCAGTTGGGGTCTGTGCCCTGTGTGTGCTTCATGATTGGCTGCCTGGCACCATGGGTTGATCTCCAAATGTTAGTGTTGGGAGAAAGCAGTGTGCCTACGTATGCTGTCTCTTAAACCTTTCTTTTTGAGCACAATCCTAATTCAAACGTATATGAAGATGAGACAAGGTATTTACCTACTATTTTTTCTAATTGCAGCTCAGCTGAATAACCAAGAAATTCAGTGTTCTGTCATTGAGGACAGTGTCTTAGATACGATAGGCAGTACGTGTAAACCTCTTAAAGAGCTCTCTCTCTTACCTCTCATCTGTGCCCTACCTCTGCATTTCAAATTCCTGTAAAATGTTTTCATTTAGTTTTCATATAGAGTTAGTCTAAGATATGGCTTCTGAAGTATCTTTTTATAAAATGGATCTTGTCTTAAATAGAAAATAACAGGTTTGTAACTTCCATCCATATGAAAGACTTTTGGAGCATATTATTCTCTGGTCACAGATTTGTCTTGGCTCTGCTAGGAAGTAAATAAGTTTTGGGGTTTTTTTTCACCTTTCACTCAGTGATGCATGTCATACAGGGTCAGCTGTTTCTCCAGTTCAGGTTTTTTTTTCTATGATCTGTGAAAGCACACATCTGAAGTGTCATGATGGGAAAGTAAGAGGCTTTTAGTTTTTACTTTATTTTCTTTTCGGGCCAAAATACCGTAGGTGGGAGATTTGCCAGATTAACTAGAACATTCATATGTGCAAATGAAATTCCAGAGCAGGAGTTTATAAAGAAAGACTGAAGTCAAAACGTGCTGTTCGCTCCACAACAGAAAACGTTAAATACTACTTAGTTTGTTTAAAGCAGTACCTCAAACTAATCAGATATATTAGTTCTCTTTCTGCCTGTTGGTATTAACTTATGTTAGGATACATGAGAAAGCAAAGATGTAAAAGGACAGATATTTGCAGAGTACTTAATTAAAAAAATCAAAACCAGATTTTTATCTATTAAACATTCCGACTTCCCTATTACATCTTAGTTGCTCTTTTATGAATTCTGGTACTTTACCACAGTCTTGTAGATTTGCTTTGTCTTTTATTATAGTATTTCACCAAAGAGTGACCTACTGCTTCAGCCTGTGAAGTTTCATTAATTAGCACTGAAACCAGTTATATCCATAGTATTTAGATATCCCCACAGCATCAGTATGGTAGTGCCTTTATTACAACTTTGCCCTACAATGTTAACCCAAGTCTGGGGAAAACAGCAAAAAAAAGGGACAGCTGTTCTCTTATTAATAATTGATAAATACTTATAACTCTAATATCTTTTGGCTCTCTCATCTATAGTTTCTCTGCAGATGCTTTGCATTGGGATTCATGTAATGTTCCAAACTGCAGAGCTGCTTCAGATACGCTAGCAGCTTTCGGAGAGTCAGTCTAAATAGCTTTGCTGCTTTCTCTGTCCATATTTTTCTCTCCCCTGACAGATTTTTGTTTAGAAATGTTCAAGTATTTAGTAGTGGAAATGCTTTCTTTTATACTTTAAGTAAAAATGTCTGTTAATTGCTCCAGGTTAGGCTTCTGCAGTTTTATTTTGCATAGTATATGCAGCATAACCAAATCAACTGCCTTTTTAGGCAGCTCTTTGTATTTTAAGGCTAAAGCGTTTCTGTTGTAATGAATAGTAGTACAGGTTCGATGATCTTCCGTGTTTTGCTTCCACTGAATGCATGTATTTCTTGTCACACAATGTTTTATGCAATCTGAAATGAAGAATTTTCTTTATACATGCCTCAGACTCCAAATACATCTTACAGCTGTTTTGAAGTCCAAGGATAGCATAAAATAGGCAAAAATATTAGAAACAATTTAAAAGTATTTACAAAATGCATTTTGGGGAAAGTTTAATTTTGCTCTGGTATCCTTAAAACTTCATTTCCCACCTTATAGGTGCTACTTGTCTTTTTTCTTTTTTTCTTGTGGTTGCCCATCTCTAGGGCATTGCCAGCTTGTCAGAGAGGTTTCCCTCATGCCCATCCTGCAGTGGTCCTGCTTTATTTTCAGTCTGTCAGGACTGATGCCTCCCCTGCCCTCCTGGAAACCTCTGAGGACTCTGAAATGGGTACAGATAACGAATTTCATAATGGCACAGATCACTGACCTCCTAAGTGCTGAGCAGCAAGATTTCTGTTGGGGCTGACTCAGCAGTGACAAATCAGGCTCCCAGGAGTCAGTACCACACATGGCTCTATTCCAGCAGTGCTGTCATCCAAAAGCTCTTGATAATGGAGACAAGTTACTGATATGGATGTCTAGACGAGTCCCTTGGTAGCAACATTTAAGACCCACTGTTCCAGTGGATATTGGCTATTTGCTTTGAATACTGTTGTTTGGAGTCACCTACATTGCAGTGCTTATTAGATAGGCTGTGCTCCTGCATTATCCTGCTGTAATAGGCTGTGAACGCCTGTGATAGGGGTTTACTTCCCATTTAGTATCTTGCATCCAGTCTGATCTTTGTCTGGTGTGTGCCAGGAATACAAGTGCTCATATCTACTTTGTAATCACAATTAACTTGGTAATTTCCCACCCATAATGGAGCAGTACTTTGATTTGTGTATCCAATATAAACTGATTTGGAGAAGTATGTAGGCTGAGGATTGAGTAGATAGGAAAATAATGTTGCCCAACAGTAGAAGATGTGAGTTTGGGATAAAGACTGTAAGGACTTACCCCTTCTAAGTGCTGTATCCACCATAAATCTAGAAGAAGGAATTGGGAGAGCAAAGTGTGTTTAGTTTTTCTCTTGGTGTAGCAAACCAATGTTTCATTGTATTGTTTGAGGAAGCCTGCGTTTTCAGTGGGAGAGGAGGACTTAGCCCTTAAGCCTTCTCATTTTATTCTGAGAAACATGAAATTCCATGTCTTAGCTATTTCTACATCCTCATTTGATGAAACAGAAGGTGAGGAGTAGCTCTGCTGAAGATCAGTACTGCTTTATGAAGTACCCAGCTCAATTAAACTTGACTTTAATACAAACTTGAGGAACAGTTCCGTATTTCCACAGAAACAAGTTTTATTGTTTGCTGGGGAAGGACATTTATCTCTCTTTCTAATGGTGGTAATCTAAGCCAGTTACCTGCAGGCATTGTCTTGTCTTGATCGTATTTTCTTGAACAAAGACTTAAAGACAATGTCTTATAAGAAACTGGTACTCCTTTTTAAAACAGTTCAAGGAGACAGACTTCTACAGTCATTTGTTTTGAGGATTAATAGGGACTTTTAGGCTATGGAAGCTATCTGAGCATTGAAAATACACATTATATTCTGTGGGTATTGATGTTTACTGCTTTTAAGACCAAAATTTAGAAGTGACTTTAAAGGCTGCAATATTTTTTCACATGTATGATGGCAAATTTAAGTACATCTTCCTTTGTGAAAGTTACAGGCATTCCAGAACATGTCAGTTTTACTTTAAACCTTCTCTGGGGTATCTAGCAGGCTGGATGGACATTTAGAAACTTGCTTCTACAAGCACTTCTTAATAGCTTGCTTTCATGCTGTGCTTATTTGCTCTCTTTTCTCTTTTAATCACTCTTCCGTACAAGTCAGTGCTATTATCTGTTCTCACCAGGCTTTTTGAAAATGCTCAGGGTGTCATTGCTGCTTTGAAATTGGGACAGACAGATAGTTCCTCCCCAAAACTAAACACAAGTTCTGCCAGGCCCATTTTCTTCACACTTAGTGCTTTCTCTGAGACTGAAACCAATGTGATGTAATAGGGGACTTTTTGCTCCAAGATATTTCATTCTTAGAGGGTTAAAATCAGTGTTGCAGACTTGGAACATGTGGTACCCTATGCTGGAATATCCTTGCTCCATTGCGTGCCATATGAATATAAATTTTATACATCAGCAATGAACTATTAAAAAATAAAAACAAAATAATTGCAGTTCTTGCATGAAGCCACTAGCAGATACCCTTTCATCTTTTTTGTTGTTGTTGCTCTCTCCACTCCCTGCAGTGGTCTGTGGTGGGTGCCATTAATAGCCATAAACTATGTAAACCCAGTGATTGAAAAAACATTATGAGGAGAATATTCTATTAGCTGGCTTAAAGTATGGGGCTTGTGAATTAAAGTAACACTTTAAAAAACAATTTAAAAAAACAGTAGTTCTCTGTAACAACCAGTAAAATTACACGGACATCTTGTACCTATTTTCTATTCAATGAATTAGTTTCAGAAGAATATTGTGTTAAGCGTTTATACTTTTTCATATCACTTTCCTGTAAAAAGTGAACAGTCTAGGAAGAGTCTGCAGTTTAAATGGCTCCTGAAGCCTTCCTGTGTTTCCCACTTTTACTTAGCCTGAGCTTGTGGCAGCTGAAATTTCCCACAGTTTCATCTTGGATAAAGGCCAGACTGCTCCTCGCTGCGTCAACCAGCTACGCACCATTGCTTTTTCCAGATACACACCAAATGACTAAGAAATAATACTTTTGTGCTTCTCTTCCAAGATGTGACATTTAGTTCTTAATAAATAGTGGAACACGTTTGGATGATTTATCTTGGCATTAAGCTTATAACATAGTAACTGATATTTTTGGGTGCTTTCAACACTGGTTTAAGGTGATGCCATGATTCTGCCATGCAACTATTGGGGTAGAGGGTAGGGCTGGTGGAAATACCAGGTAAGAATTTTCTTATGTTTAAACTTGTGCTGAAGAAGCTACCTGTGGTGTAACTCCTTATGAATTAGTGTCTTCTGACTCTTTAGTGGAATTCTTCACCCATCTGGTCAGTCTTGAATTCTTTACTGTCAGTGGATGTACACCTTGGTTTTGCCTCCACCTGTGCTGTGCCCTCTCCCCATCCCCACAATGAAATTTCTGAATTTACTGGCTTTCTGAAATTACTGGCTTTGGCTTGGTTCTCTGAATGTTTTGCAACTTGGATTGACTATTTGGCTCTGGGTATCCTACTGACCGTGGACTTCATCTACACTTAATGTTAAGGTTCTTCAAAGGGGAAGCGGGTGGAGATCTGATGCTGTTGGGCTAAAACTGTTGTGTTTTGTTTTGTTCTTTTCTTTTTTTTTTTTTTTTTTTTTTTTGTTCTTTTGGAAGTCTGGGAAGAAAGCTGTTAAAGCATTCCTGTGGGTTTCGGCGGACGGACTCAGAGTCTTTTTTTTTTTTTCTTTTGGAAGTCTGGGAAGAAAGCTGTTAAAGCAGTCCTGTGGGTTTCGGCGGACGGACTCAGAGTCGTAGATGAGAAAACAAAGGTTAGATTTCCCTGGACAAAGTTTTAAATCCCTCTATAATAATATATGTACCATAACTTTAAAGGGACATCAATCTTTATGTTAATGCAAAGGTTGGTATTTGAAAGGAAGACTGAAGTGTTTAATTAGTTTAGTCATTTCTTGCTTTGTAAACTTAGGTATGCCTGCTAATTTTTTTCTCCACTTAATTCCACACTACTCTCAAAACATTCCATAAAATGTGAAAGGTAGCACAAGCCTGGAATATTTTTTGTTGCATTTACTGGAAGAACCTTTTTTTTTTCCTAATAATGTTCTGTTGACATTGAACTTCTCAAAGTCTCTTGACTTTGTTCTGCAACTCTGCAGAAGGCTGCAATAGTAATACATGGGCAAACTCATGTTAATCAATATAATTTTCAGGGCAGCCAAATCCTAGAGTGGTTTGGAGTGAACAAGAACTAGCTTCCAAAAGTGAAATAGGGCATTCTGTGCCTTCAGACTCAAACTGAATGGCAACTGAGTATAAAGTTTGTGATTTCTAATTCTACAATGTTGGTCTGAAGTGGAAGACTAATGTATTTGTAGCATCCTTCTAGATTATTTTATAATTATTTTTTTTAATTGTGAAATAGCACAGTATGTACCACCAGGGTGCCTGCCTGTGTGCAAGTAATAGCAAAGAGCTCTTGCTTTTATCTTGATGTAGACAATTAGAAATAAAAGCTTTAGGTGTGTCTCTGTAAGGGTACTAGTATTTTAAAATATGGCATGGCTATTGGAACAATTTTAGCTCTCAGTAATCTGAAGTTAATTCAGCTTCATATTCATACTTTTGTCAGCCTAAAAGATGATTTATGCAAGCCAACATTGTGAAGCACATAGAGAATAATTCGTATCCCTTTGTAGTATGACTGCCTGTTGGATACCTGCTCTGTGACTGCTGTTATGGTGTTACGGTTTCACCAGCACTAAACTTACCATCTCATAAGAATTCAGTTTCTAATACAAACATACCAATGGGTGCATTCAGTCTACTGATTGCCTCATTTAAAAATAATAATACATGTATTATTTTTAGAAATGTTGCTGTGTATGTCTTATCTTTTAAAATTGAATTTTGATGAGTTGTGCAGACCCTGAAGGTTGTTAAAATTATAGAACTTAAAAAGAGAATATACTATTGCCTCCTGGTGGTTGAATACATTAGAACAGGTGCCAAGTACTAACCACCAACCAAAAGAACCAAAAAAATATTGAAATGCCATTTTTAACAAAGATGGCATAGTTCTTCACTATTTCCTTTTTAGAAACACTTCTCACATCAACCTATGGGAACAAATTATAGAATTTTAAATCATAGAATCATAGAATAGTTAGAGTTGGAAAGGACTTTAAGATCATCTAGTTCCAACCCCTCTGCATAAGCAGGGACACCTTGCACAAGACTCTGTCACCCAGGACTCCATGAGAGTGCTGCTGGTGCTTTTCTGCCTGCATCCCTGCTTAGCTAATTGGCAGATCAGCTTTTAGTCTTTCTGTAGCATGTGCTAGACTTTGTCACGCTTGAAGACCTCTCCTATAAGTTTCAGCATTGTAATTAACCACAGTAAATATTTTTTTTGATTTCAAGACTTCTGGAGCTGCTGTAAAAATAAAATAAAACAAAGCCATGAGTTCCATAATCTAGAGGAGAGACCTTAGGAGTTGTTTGGCTCCCTGAATCCTTATGTGGTGCGTTGGCACACTTCTACCAAAAGCAGCTGGTGGAAGGTCATCTGTCCCTTTTGTTTCATAATAGGAATAGATTCTGAATGGTGAATTCACATCAGGTTACCTGCTTTGTACTACAACTCATCTTGCATTTAACACTGAAAATGATTTGTTCAAGTGCTTCTCCGTATTTCCTCACATTTCTTTTATTGGGGATGGGGGGATTTTTTCCCCTTTAGGATCTTATAGTTGATCAGACAATAGAGAAGGTTTCTTTCTGCGCACCAGATAGGAACTTCGACCGGGCATTCTCATACATCTGTCGAGATGGCACAACAAGACGCTGGATATGCCACTGCTTTATGGCTGTAAAGGACACGGTAAGTTTAATGTGTATGTGTCCACCTCTTCGAGCTACTAGCTGGCAGTTGTGCTCAGAAAAATAAAGTGCCTAGAATACTACAGTATGTTTTGCTGTCAGCTAAAATATTACTTAGTCCTTGAAAATTATTTTAGTTCTAATTCTTTATATCTCAATTACTTGATATCCCTTCATGGTGTCATCATGTGGAAAGAAATGATGCCTAGCATGTATATACCAGGAATGCAGTCAGCCTCAAATATCTCAAGCAGAAGGGAACTACTCTTTTAAAAATAGACAGAAGACATTCTCATTTGAAAATGTATACAGGAAAAAAAATGAAACATAATGAAAATTTTTCTAGGATAAAATCATAGTGTATAAATATAGACTGGTTATGAATGCAGCCTCTTGTATGTGAATGTTATCTTGAATGGAAAGTCATCTGAACATTAAGGAATGAGGCTAAACTGCATTTAATTAGCATCCTGTTTGTTTTGAAGTGATAGAGATTTTTCCAGTAGAAGATTTGAAATCAAGTTACCTCCATCAGCCTCTTGCTGTGTAGACTTCAGTTATTTGATTTGGTGATCTGACCTTTTCCTCATTCTGCTTTTTGTTGAATCCTGCCTATGCTATACAAAACACTTGAAACCTCATGCAAAATTCTTGCATGAACTCCACATAGCTGCATGCTCAAAGCAATTGTATTTGACAATTTATCATTGTTCTTTAAAGAGAAACAATGAAGTTAGAAATTCCCAGCTAAACTGACATTAGAGCTGGAGCTTTTCTGTTTTCCTCTCTGAATAACAAGTCAATTCACTTACTGATTACAATAGATGAGTTGAGCTACTGGTAGTAACAGCACCTCTGGCTCAACTGTAGCCACTCTATCAGCTGAATTGCTGGACTTCCTCCAATCTGAATTTCCTTTCCCTATTGCAGCTATTGGATGGTGAATCCTTTAGGCTTCACTGATTAATAATAGAAGTGCTTTTCAAAAGGCAGTCTCAATACTAACTTCTGCATTTGGTCATGGTTGTTAAAAGGTATAAGCAGTCACCACTGTACCTTTAGTTTTCACCCTTGTACTCAAGGGTGGTGTCTCCCTGAGCCCTCTGTAAACTTCCTTCATCTGAGAGTAGCATTTACCTGTCCAATGGGACTTAACACCCTCTTAAGATGTGGCTTCATAAGAGTTAG
>NDXB01013747.1:0-10113 GCA_002631895.1 Agapornis roseicollis
CTCTGCACTTGTTCCAACAGCTCCATGTCCTTTCTATGTTGAGGACACCAGAACTGCACACAAATTCCTCCCATTCTGAAGCAAAGTCCCTTGAAGAAGCCCACAAATACCCCTGCTTGAGCAACAAGCCCAGTGCTGGGGTCTGGCCTGTACCTCCCGTAACCACTCAGGACCCAAAGCCATCAACTCCACCCTCCCAAGGCCCCACAAAAGGATGAATTTATTCCTCACTGCTCAAGGAAAGGGTTTGGAGGTTTCATTTGTTTGCGTTTAATCAGCCCCCACTCTACTGGATGACCTGAAAATTCAATGTAATGATCTGTACATTACAAGCGACAATAAACAAGCTTTGAAATCCAGGGGTTTCAACATCTGGACACAATCTCTTTCAAGTGCAACCATCTCAGCATTAATTAACATAAAATATATTAAAGAGCTTCTGGCTGAGCAAACAAGGAGGCTTTCGAGTTCAGAAGCCTCCTACGAGTGCATGACATGCTCTTTGCTTGGACCAGCACATCCTGACCCACAGTGCCAGCACACACCTGTTCTCAGCCCCACTAAAGCAATGTCAACTCATAGAATCATGGAATGGTTTGGGTTAGGGTCAGGGTTAGGGAAGGGACCCTAAAGCTCCTCCAGCTCCAACCCCTGCCATGGGCATGGACCCCTTCCATAGAGCAGCTTGCTCCAAGCCCCTGTGTCCAACCTGGCCTTGAGCACTGCCAGGGATGGGGCAGCCACAGCTTCTCTGGGCCATCACCCTGTGCCAGCGCCTCAGCACCCTCNTGTCCAACCTGGCCTTGAGCACTGCCAGGGATGGGGCAGCCACAGCTTCTCTGGGCCATCACCCTGTGCCAGCGCCTCAGCACCCTCCCAGGGAACAGCTTCTGCCTCAGAGCTCAGCTCAGGCTCCCCTCTTTGGGCAGGTTCAAGCCATTGCCCTTGGCCTGGCCCTACAGGCCCTTGTCCCAAGCCCCTCTCCAGGTTCCCTGCAGCACCTTTAGGCCCTGGAGCTGCTCTCAGGTCTCCCCTTCAGGAGCCTTCTCTTCTCTAGGCTGACTCAGCTCAGCTCTCTCAGCCTGGCTCCAGAGCAGAGCTGCTCCAGCCCTCGCAGCATCTTCTCATCAACCCCTTTAACTGTTCAAAAGCAACAAGGCTGCATCCATCCTTCTTGCAAATCTGCTGGTTTCCCGAACACTGTCCTACACATTGGCACCAGCAGTTGCAAATATTACTGTCGGTCCCTCTTCCAGATTAAGAGCAGCATCACCACGACTGAGGCGCACGAGCAGTTGACACCCATGTGCAATCAAGCTGCCTGTGATAGGCCAGGCTGCCCAGGCTGAGCATCCTCCTGTATGTTCTGATACAGGCACCGTTGTGACTTTGTCCCTCATTTTAGCACTGCCACACAGACATTAATTCAGCTGCTGCATCAGATAAATAAACATTTTTTGTCTCTTTTGTTTTAAAGCAGGTCAAACAAAGGGCTTTTCTTGGTGTCTTCTTAAGCTAGGCAATGGCTGGTGCTTCCTCACCTTCATTACCCTCCAATGGCGTGCGGTTTTCAGGCTGGCAGCAATGCCAGGGCACTGCATGGGCACTTGCAAACATGCAGTGGGCACAGAGAACCATAGAATCCATCAGGTTGGACAAGATCTTTAAGATAAAGCCCAACCTTGTCCTCAGCAATGCCAAATCTATCACTAAACCATGTCACTAACAGCCCCACGTACCTCAAAACCCTTTCCTCTTTGCATGTGCCTTTCCAACGATGGAACCAGGAGGACGCACACCATACAACAGCAACACACACTGCACAAAAACCCACGCCATAAACCCAAGCCATTGAGTTTTACCGTTCCCTCTCTACACGAGGGCTGCTTTCCTCCAGCCAGGAGAAATAGGAGAGAATTCCTATTTTCCGAGCAGAGAATGGGACGCAGATGTGCAACCCCCGGCTGAGGACAGACAGGTATCGCACATGCTAGGGTTTCACCGAGCGCACGATCCCGAGCCACGTTTCCTAGAAATCAGCATACCAGGAATTTGCCAGCTCCAAATGGAAACTTTCTGCCTCCGCTCCCTGCCAGAGGCTCACCCGAGGGGAAAGCAGCAGCAAGGCTGCGGAGGGTTTGGAGGGCTCTCACCTTGCCACCATGCGACTGCTGGAGAAGGCTTGGAAGCCCAGGAAGGGTCGGGATGTGCCCACCCAGAGACAGGGTGAGGATTTCACACCAGAACCTGGTAAAGAAGAAAGGAAGTAGTTACAAATAAGAAGGTAACATAAAAAACCCTACATACCCTTTATCCTCAAACAGGGGTTAAGATGAAGGGAGATCACAGACGGCTGGTTTAAGCCACAGACCCAGCTCTACTATGGTCAGAAAAGGGTGGTAAGACCATGGAAAAAAGCTTCCATGGCAGCTCCCCTGCTCCCTGCAGCCACGGGACAATGTTTGGACTTGCTGTTTCCATAAAACAGCATTTATCATCTTACCATCAGCTTAAAAAAGAAAAGGGGGGACCAAAGAAAGGAAAACCAGAAAGGGCTATATCCTGTCCAACTTCTTTATTGACCATTGCTGAAAGTCAGGATGGAAATTAGCACGATTCAAAAACAAGAGCAGGGGTTTGGTTTTTTCAGACCTACTTAGCACAAAGCACTTCCATGGCACCACAACAGCCTTAAAAGCTTTCGATTGCAACACAGGAGGGAGTTTAACATGCAAAAGGTCAGGCTAAAACCAGCAAATCTGAATGCACCAGCAGGGGGGATACATGGGGCCCCAAATCCTGGTGACCATCACCCCAAATGCCACGAGCATTGCCCCAAATCGCAGCGAGCACTGCCTCAAATCCCAGCCCTTGAGCTAGGCAGAAGCTTGTGGACCTCCATCCTAGCACAGCCACTGATAGGTAACAAGGATGAGCCCAACCAGCGCAGTAGCTGGGCTCTCTGCACTGTCCCACCATGGTCCCACTTCCCCTTCATTATAGAAACTAGTTTTAATAATAACATCAGAGATTCATAGGATCAAGCAGGTTGGAAAAGGTCACTAAGATGAAGCCCAACCGTTCCCAGCACTGCCAAGGCCACCCCTAACCCATGGCACTGAGGCCTCGTCTCCACGCTGGGTGAACCCTTGCAGGGCTGGTGCCTGCAGCCCTGCCCTGGGCAGCCTCTTCCAATGCCTGAGCACCCTGTGGGGCAGGAATTGTTCCTCAGCTCCATCTAAACCTGCCCTGGGGCAGCTTGAGCCCGGTTCCTCTTGTCCCATCCCTNGCCTGAGCACGGGGCAGGAATTGTTCCTCAGCTCCATCTAAACCTGCCCTGGGGCAGCTTGAGCCCGGTTCCTCTTGTCCCATCCCTTGTTCCTTGGGAGCAGAGACCCTACTTCCTGAGCGAACAGTCCCCATACTGTGGGAGAGGGAAGCCTGGAGCAATGTTATTCCCAGGACAAGAGTGTTTTAAGGCTCCTGGAACAGCAGCCTGAGCAGCAGAGGCCCAGGAAGATGGTGTCTGAGTTGGGAATAAATTAAAATTGGAATTCCTAAGAAAACACGACCATCTTAAACCTGACCAAAGCAGCACCACGTAACCCTCAGCCCCATCTCAACACAGAAGGATGCACCCAGACATTGAGTGCCACTCCTCCCACTCATACACCACAGCTTCAATTCGAGATTAATTATGTTTCTGTCTTCCCACTCCTTCTTTAACATAAATAGGGAAGTCATTAAATCTAAACTATCTCTATCTAAGACTCACATGGGTTGATTTACATCCTAGCATGCACATGGTGCAAGCAGCTAACATCGCACTGGGCCCACCACGGCAACTTTGATTCAAACAAAAAGCCAAAACGCAAACAGAGCTGCTTTCATGGCCCAGCACCCTGACAAACCCCCATCCTGGCCACGGCAGACCAGGGACCAAAGGTTATCCATGGTTGTTGCCATAGGAGTAACTCCTGCTCATGGAGACCCCGGTGCCTGCCAGGCATCCCTTCAGCACCCCAGTGCCACCTGCCCTATGGGACACCCCAGACAGGGATGTGGCAACCCATCACCTCCCAAGGACCAGAAGGTGCTGGTGCTGTAACAGAAGGGAGGCAGCAAGGGAAGAGTTTATGCACTTAAGAGAACACCAAAAGGAACTGCTGCATGAGGCTAACTTAAATCCAACAGCATGTGCTCCCATCACACTTGCCTTTTGCCCAGCTAATACTTTTAAGCTTCTGAAGAGTTTTAGTTAAGATCCAAGTCATACATGATTTGTTTTTCCTTTTTAAATATGTTGAAGAAGAGGCTGGCCTCAAGTTTCAGCTGCAGCAAGNAGCATGTGCTCCCATCACACTTGCCTACCTAGTCCTTTTGCCCAGCTAATACTTTTAAGCTTCTGAAGAGTTTTAGTTAAGATCCAAGTCATACATGATTTGTTTTTCCTTTTTAAATATGTTGAAGAAGAGGCTGGCCTCAAGTTTCAGCTGCAGCAAGAACAAGTGAGCAGAACGGCTGCTGCTCCCTGCCAGGATAAACACTCCAAGACAGATGGATTCAGCCCCTCTGCATCCCCCAGGAGCCATGGAAACATGCAAAAGGCTTTCAGCAAGGTGCTGCCCCCCAACCACCGTTTACAATATAAACCCATTCAAAATAATCTGGTTATTAGCAAAGCATCAGGTTTTCCCATGTTTCTTCAAATAAGACGCTGCAGGGATAAAGGTCCTTTTGGCTCTCTAGCAAGCATCCCATCAGCAGCCCATGGTCCATCCCCTTAGCGTGGGTGCCCAGAGACACAACACCCTCTATTTTAACGTAAAATGGACAAAAACCCCCAAGCAATGTGTTTTTCCCTCTCTTTAGTTCCAAACAACAAACATATACTGGGAACAACAAAAGCCATGAACATTTATGGGCTGCTGCTCTTTCAAGGGGAGAAGGTACCAGGATGGGACGTGATCAAGGTTTTTACACACTGGTGCTCTTCTGCTCCTACCCCTGAGGATTTCAGCACAAAATCAAGACAAGACTCTGCCACAGGTAGCACATCCCAAAAATACTGGAAAACCCAGGAATGCCAGAGCCAGCAGCAAAGCCTCTCCTCTGCATCAGCAGGGAGAGGCACCAGCCTGCACCCACCCCACTCCTGGAGGGGCTAACATGGTCTCAGATGATGGTAAAACATAAGAACCAGTAATAACAACTGTAGAATGGGCTGGTTCAGCCCTGCCTCAGCTTCCTGGGAGCTGGCTGGGTGAGGAGCCCATGGCAGCATCTGAAGGAGCTCAGAGGCCATTATCCACAGACACAGAACAGCACTCGATTTCCTGATGCTTCCGGACATTAGCATTATGTAACTGGAGAGGGGAAAAATACAATAATATAGCCAAGCAGGTTACATAAACCACCCCTAAAAAGTGAGAAAGTGCTTGACATCCTGCTACCCACTCCCTGGCAACCTCTAACTGGGGTTTCTGCCATTGGAAATGAGCAGGCTCCTTTCACTGTGTCTTCTGCCCTGGTCAAAACAAGCAGGGAGAACAGACCCAGCCAGGCTTTTTGGGACACTGGAAAAAAATATTCCACCTCTGGCTATAAAAGATGAAGTTCCATTCCCTGGACAGCAGAGTCTGGTAACGCTGACCCCGCCACAGAGCATCCTGGCAGCAGCTACTCCATCGTGAGCAATTCCCATTCTACGAACCAGCTTGGGGGAACTAGAATCAATACCAAACAGAATAACCACGGAGCACCTTGTCTGCCAAGCCTGCCCTGATCTAGCCTTTTTTTATTTCAAAATAAATTTGACAATTAAATTTGGATTTATTTCACCTTTTTTAATTTCTAAAATCATCTCACTGCTTGCAACAGATTCCAAACAACTTTCCACCCAGTCGCTGTCACCCACAGCAGCTGGAATGTGTATTTTACCCTTGCTTTATCACTTATCCCCATGCACAAGCACTTGGCAGCACCCTGAGATCCCAAAGGAGGGATCCCCAGCTTGGCATCTGGCATTGCCAGAAATAACCCGGCACCCGAGCACTTTTTCATGAAGCTATGAGGGTACCAGGGCTCTATAAATGACAGGTTTCATCGGGCAATGGCAATGCCCTGCGCGCTGTGCAACACCAGCCTGTTCCCACGCCAGATCAGGATTTCTTGGAGTGGAGAAGGAAGAGGCCAAAATGACACCGGGGGAGCAGGACTGCCATCACTGGGGGACCCTGCAAGGTACTGGGGGGTCGGGATGATGCTGAGAACGTTGTGGCTGTAGGGACAATGCTGCACACCCACCAGGTCACCCTCATTCCCACCAGCCCAGTGGAAACACGCATGTGAACACGAGTGCACACACGCACACACATGTGAACTGCTGAAGGATAGAGAAGGAGCCACAATGGGGGTCACATGCCAGAGATGAGGCTATTTGCGAGGTGGAGCCTCCTACAACTCCTTATATTGAATTAAATGATTAAATTGAACATGAATAGCAGTAAAACAAGGGGGAATGGGTTAAAACTTCAACAGGGAAGATTCAAGTTAGATCTAAGGCACAAGTTCTTCTCTGTGAGGGTGCTGAGGTGCTGGCACAGGGTGATGGCCCAGAGAAGCTGTGGCTGCCCCATCCCTGGCAGTGCTCAAGGCCAGGTTGGACACAGGGGCTTGGAGCAAGCTGCTCTATGGAAGGGGTCCCTGCCCGTGGCAGGGGCTGGAGCCGGAGGAGCTTCAAGGTCCCTTCCAGCTCAAGCCATTCGATGATACAAATATTCCCATTTCAAGTGCTCCTGGATTTAAAGAGGCTCGTTTCCTAAAAGTGGTGCTACCATTTATGCAGATGGGCAGAGATAAGCTCGGCTCCTCCTCACTCCACCTCTTCACTTCTGACACTTTTACTCCGATTCTTTTCATTTTCCAACACAGTCACTTGCAAAATCAGAAATCCTGATTTCCATTGCAGCTACCAATTACAGGAAAAGCCCGTCAGGGCCATGGCAAACAAGCTACAAGAACAACGCGTACAGCAGAGCAGTCACGGCCCTTTCCTTACACCCACAAACATACCCCTTAAACTAAATAAATACAAACCCCCCAGCTTTGTTAAGAAACTTATTACTTCCTCGTGATACGTCTGCATGAGAGTGGCACGAGCTCCACAGATCCCTCAAGGGGCTGTAACAACCGTATACACATGTATATGAGAGAGTGAACATAAAATATTTAACAGTATAGAAGAAGAAACAAATGAGAACAAATTGTTCTTCAACTACTTCAACAACATTCCCCGCTCTGAGCCAGCCCAGGGCACTGTGGCCAGGCAGAGCAGGGTCTCAGTGCTGAGCATCTTGAGCTTTACAGCTGATCTGCAAGCTGGCAGTTAAAACACACCCAACTACACAGCAGTGATGCTCCTGAAGGATGCAGCTTGGTTTTTAACTTGGGAATTGTCCGTATTTTCTGGCTCATCCCAGCAGAAAGATGCTCTAACAGTGCTGGGAAAGGAGCTCAACACAATTCAAGCCTGTGCTGGGCAAATAGAACCTTGGGAAGCTGTTTTAATCGTTTAAAAAGGAAGAAAAATGATGGCACAAGCTGTCAGGCCAGCAGCCATCGTTGTTCTGGGCAGGACAAAGGCCACACTGGGCCAGCGTTCCCCCCTAACCGCTCCAGNGGCAAATAGAACCTTGGGAAGCTGTTTTAATCGTTTAAAAAGGAAGAAAAATGATGGCACAAGCTGTCAGGCCAGCAGCCATCGTTGTTCTGGGCAGGACAAAGGCCACACTGGGCCAGCGTTCCCCCCTAAACCGCTCCAGCACCAGTCCCACTCCATCCTCCAAGCCCGAAACCCTAGGAGAGGCCACATCCCATCACCTCCCTGCAGGCTGCAGCACAAGCAGAAACTCTGCACCAGAACCTGTTGGTTTAGGGCTTTTTTTCCTCACCCTATCACACATTTCCTTCAGCACAAGTCCCAAACCCCCCAAAAACTCCTTGTGAGCACCCAGCTCCATCACACCCTCACCGTCATCCTCCTGCATTGCATGTGTTGCTGTTATCACCCACCACGCAGCAGGGCCAAGGACCAGCATCCTAACAGGGTCTCTAGCATTCTCAGTGAGGGACCCCTGCTTCCCACCTTTGGGCTGCAAAACTCAGCCCCCCTGGGAAGTTATTCCTGCTCGGGAACATCAGGTTGGAGATAAAACCTGAGCGTATCCAAGTGGCAGCATCACCGCCTGACCCAAACCCACACCACCTCCAAGAAAACAGCCCACAGAAACCACATAGAGGCTCTGCCCAATGGATTTGATGATTTTCTTCCTCTCCAGCTCTTCTTGGGGCAGGGAGGGAGGGAGGCAGCAGAGGCAGGAGGGCTGCAGCCTCCCCATGTTTTAAAGCAAAGAGCAATCTGCTTTCAACTTTCCTAACTCTTAATGTCAATTCCCGTCCTGGATTTGATGCCTCAGCAATGTCCCAAATCCACCTCAACGGTTTTTTTTCAATCGTTTTCCAAGCTTTTCCCCACCAGCAGCAGCACAATTCCAGTGAGGACAGGGCACGGCCGCAGCTTCGGAGCTGGGGACACACCAAGGATGGATGCACCCCCAGGAGCTCTTACCACTCACCACATGAAATACTTTCTCCTGTTAAGTGCAGGCTCACTTCAACAAGGATTTTGAAAACAGAAGCTTTGAAAGAGATTTTGTGCCCAAAGAGGAGGAAAAATAGAAGATGCTTAAAAATTAGTCACCTTTACCTGTGCAGTCGCCAATTCCTGCTGCCAATGACACTGTATTTGTGCTACGTGCCCTGTAGGGTATTTTCGGTAGGTGGCATTAGAGGAACCGTAGGAGCCGGGCACCAGAGCCTCGTTCGGTGAGGGGAAAGGGGGAAAGAGAAATCGCCTTCCTCGAGCACCATCCGGCTGGATGGTCCAACACCGACCCGTACCCGCTGTGACCCCATCCTTCCACTGCTATCCCCATCCCAGAGCACCCTAGGGCATCACCACAGAGCACCCCTGTGCATCACTCTGCTGCATCATTCCAGTATCCCTCAGCACTGCCCAGGCACCACTGGTTCAACTCCCTCCCCATCCCCTGCACTGGGGGCGTGGGGGTGTCTATGGCGGGAGGACCCCAGCCCATCCTCACCCCATAGCAACAGCTGGGAGCTCCATCCCTTTCCCACACAACCCCCCAGCCCCACGGAGGCCACAACGCCTCACGCAGCCCCAGGAAGGGTCCCGCAGCCGCACGCCAGCCCCACGCACACCCCTACAGTGCTCCTCCAGCCCCAGACAGGCTTCCCACAGGAACCACGCAGCCCCACGCGGGCCATCGCAGCCCTCGGCAGCCCCGACTCTTCCACGGCGCCGCGCACCGACGGGCGCTGGGACCCACCGAGGGACCCACAGACCGGCAGGCACCGGGACCCACCGAGGGACCCGCAGACCGGCAGGCACCGGGACCCCACCGAGGGACCCGCAGACCGGCAGGCTCAGGACCCACCGAGGGACCCGCAGGCTCAGGACCCACCGAGGGACCCGCAGACCGGCAGGCTCAGGACCCACCTGCTGCCGCCACCGCCCGGCTCCGAGTGACCCAGCCCGCCCGTACCGGCTGAGTCTCCCCGGCCGCCGCGCCCCGCCCACCCGCCCGCTCCTCATTGGCAGTTCCTCCTGCCAATCTTGTGGACGGCCCCCGCCGCGCCTTCTCATTGGCTCGCGTGGTGTTGGTATGCAAATCAGAACGCGCTCCCCTCCCCTGGCGTGCCCGAGCGCCCCGCGCACTCGCCGGGGTCAGAGGCGGAGCAGGGCAGGAGCTGGGGGGTCCCGGTCGAGGTCGATGCCCTGCGGGGGGTCCCGTTCCGTGCAGGGCTCCTGGAGAGTGCCCGGCCCCGTGCAATGCCCCGGGGGGGAGGGGGGGTCAGCTCCATGCAGGGCTCCAAGGACGCCTCGGCGCCGTGCAGCGCTTCAAGGCTCCCGCAGCCCCAAGCAGGGGCCCGGGGGGAGGGCTCCGTTCAGCCCCCCTCAAGGGCACCCGCAGCCCTGAGCAGTGGCCCTGGGGGGGGGGGGGGGGTGCCCCAAACCCCCCCACGGGC
>NDXB01013748.1:0-14344 GCA_002631895.1 Agapornis roseicollis
GGGGGGGTCTCAATTCCCAGAGCCCAGCAGAGGGGCAGGATCCCCTCCCTGAGCTGCCGCTCACACTCTGTGGGTGCCCCCAGCACACGGGGGGGTTCTGGGCTCAAGCTCTCACTGAAGCTGGGTCATGGGGAGCCAACACCCCAAGTCCTTCTCCTCAGGCTGCTCCATCTGGTCTCCCCCAGCCTGGGTTTGTGCTGGGATTGCCCTCCCTAAGACAGGGTCAGGACTCTCCCTTGGCCTTTTGGAAAGCCATGCTTTTGGGATAATGCTTGTCATGACTGGATTTCTCTACATAATATTTACTTCCATTAGTCTTCAAAGAGCTGGTTTTAAGTGTACAAGTCATAAAGTTGCTAAACATTGATTGAAAACTAAAGTGGTCCTTTTTTCTGCTGAACATCTGTTATTTACCAACTGTATGTAGTTTCCCTTGGATAGCAAAAGGGATTTTGATTTCAGTTCCATACAGTTTCACTTTTGATAGCAGCATTGCTTGACAGTGGATTTGCATTGACAGTGATATGTAAAATTGGAACAAATAGCTACAGAACCTATGAAGCGTTTTATTTTTCTGGTTTTCTTGTATCTGGACCAACCTTTAAATCTCAGTAAAATCACAGAATCCCAGACTGGTTTGGGTTGAAGAGACCTTAATGCCCACTGGGTTCCAACCCCTGCCATGGACAGGGACCCCTTCCACTGGAGCAGCTTGCTCCAAGCCCCTGTGTCCAACCTGGCCTTGAGCACTGCCAGGGATGGGGCAGCCACAGCTTCTCTGGGCACCCTGGGCCAGCGCCTCAGCACCCTCCCAGGGAAGAGCTTCTGCCTTTATCCAACCTAAATCTCCCGTTTCAGTTTAAACCCATCATTCCTTGTGCTATCTCTCCAGTCCCTCTCCAGCATCCTTGTACTCCCCTTCAGATACTTGAGGGCTGCTCTGAAGTAATGGCTGTTTTGAGTTCCTCCCCATATTAATTTTGCAAGGAAGGAAGGGAGTCAATACTTTGGGGGTTGTTTAACCCTGTTTTGATGCTCAGTAGTTCCAGGATTGGTTTTGGTGTGGTTTTTTGATCCTCTGTTTTTAAACACAATCTAGATTGTCTTGTCTCAAGAGTTACTCTCGTGAGAGATCAGTAGAGGTCATTGTCTTTGGTAGGAGCCTCATGGAGAACCAGGAGCTCATCTGTATGTTGTTCTGTAGTTGTAGAACACTCATATTTTCTTTCCAGTTAATAAGTACAGCGAAGAACTTGTCCATTATGAAGGATGTAAGGTATAACCTCCCTTATGGAAGGGATGTTGCGAGGATGCTGAGCAGATGCTGACAATAAGGAAGCTATCAAGTATTTCTTAGAGGCATTTTAGGTTTTTAAGGCTCAGACAGCACTTGAACTTTATTGTATTATCTCTCCTTCCTGAGAATTTCAAGACAAATAGCCATGACAGCAGTGCTCAAAGAACAACTTCCTGTAGTTGTTTGACAAGTTTTGATATCAAATGAACCTGTATTAATAGGGAGTGAGGTGTTTTAACTGTGTGTACACAGGTATGGTCTTGTCTTAAAGTGCACGAACCAATTTGAAATGCTCCTTGGGATTTGGAGGGTGATGTAAATCAGGCTGGAATAGGAAAAGAGGAATGTGTGGTGTTGGTTTTGCTGTTGAATTGTGGGAGCAGCTGGGAGGTGTGAATACAGGCTGCTTCTCATGAAGGCATTGTGATAAAGTAGCTGAACTTCCTGGCTGGTGGCTCCTTTGAAAGCTGTCTGGTGAAGGTTTGATTTTATGAAGAATATCTTGCCTTTAAGAATGCCATGGCACTGGGTTGGAACTGAATGAGCTTAAGGTCCTTTCCATGCCAAGCCATTGTGTGATCCTGTGGTGATTCTTGCTGTATGTGCAGTGTTGTGACTTGGGTTGCAGTGATGATGGTCTTCTTGAGGGAGACCAACGTTGAGTGTCTGTCAAGATGATGATGGGCTTAGCTCAGAATTTCTTGTGGGAGCTCTTTAAGGAGTCACTGTTATGGTCAGCTCAGCCCCACAGAGCAGTTTGTTCATGGTCCCCTAGTGGGATGGGGAAGAGGATTGGAAAGGTAAAAGTGGGAACCTGTGGGTTGCGATACAGTTTAACAGGTAAAGCAAAAGCAAACCAAGGGGTTCATCCACTCCTTCCCATGACAGGCAGGTGTTCAGCCATCTCCAGGACAGCAGGGCTCCCTCACATGTAATGGTGCCTTGGGAAGGCAAACACTATCACTCCCAACATCCCTCTCCCTTCCTTTTCCTCCAGCTTTACGTGTCGAGCTGGCATCCTATGGTGTGAGATAGCCCTGGGGTCGGTTGGGGTCAGCTGTCCTGGCTTTATCCCCTCCCAAATCCTTGTGCCTCCCCAGCCCACTCACTGTTGGGGTGATGTTAGGAGCAGGAAAGGCCTTGACTCAGTGTAGGCACTGCTTAATAGCAGCAAAAACATCCCTGTGTGATCAACACTATTCCCAGCACGGATCCAAACCATAGCCCTATACCAGCTACTGTGGAGAAAATTAACTCTCATCTCAGCCAAAACCACATTTTCCACCCCTTATTCCATGCCACCTGATGCTTGAGTTCCATCTTCTTCAGTACATCCTCCCAAACTGCCACCCTTCCCATCCTTTGATCTAATACATATATCCTTGCTTTAGTTTATGTGTCACCCTTTAAAATGTCTGTAAAATGTCCACTGAGTTAATTCACCCTATGACTTTAGGCTCCATCTCCTGTTACAGTAATTCCTATAGCATGCAACTCAAATCCTGGCTTACAATTTAGAGGTATTTCCATTGTTGTCTCCATCCCTGGCTCCTTTGGCCCAGGCTGTAGGGTTTAACATTGTAATGAAATCCTCCCCTTGCTCCTGCTTCAGCTTGGACTTGTTTTCTGCCAAGGATGCAAAGGAAGGTACCAACCAAGCTGCTTGCTTGGTACCTTCTCTGGGGTGGACTTAACCTTGGGCCACAGTCCCTTCAGAGGTCCACCTACTGCATCACTCATAACCATGGCCACAGATGCTTTGAGATATACCTGCTCTAATGTGGTCTCATCCACAGCTTCAGGGTGTCCTGCTCCCAGGTGAACTCTCCCACAGGTGACAATCCCTTTGGAGTTGATACTGGAGTTCCAGCCAGCCAAGTACAGCAGCACAGGCACAGCAGCCATGCCCTGGCCATCTGCCAGCCCAGGCACATGGCCACTGCTGTTACCAAGTGTTCCCAGGCAGAGCAGAGTGAGATGAGAACCACTACAGTGAACAGCACAGCAAAAAGCACCAGGCTAGAATTTACAGCAAGGCAAGTGAGCCCCATGGCAAGCAAGGAGCCTGCAAGTTAATAGCTGAACAGTAAGAACAGCTCTAAATATGAACTAGAACATTCCAGTCAAACCTGTCTTTAGCCCAAACCCCTCAAGCCCCATGTTGGGTGCTGAAAAGGGTGGTTGTGGTTTAACCCCAGCTGGCAGCTCAGCCCCACAGAGCAGCTTGTTCACTCTTCCCTCATGGGATGGGGGAGAGGATTGGAAGGGTAAAAGTGAGGCAACTTATGGATTGAGATAGAGACAGTTTAACAGGTTAAGCAAAGGCAAAACAAGGGATTATCCACCACTTTCCATGGTCAGGCAGGTGTTTAGCTGTCTCCAGGACAACAGGGCTCCATCGCATGTAATGGTGACTTGGGAAGACAAACACTATTGCTCCTAACATCCTCACCTTCCTTCTTTTTCCCCCAGCTTTGTGTGTTGAGCTGACATCCTATGGTGTGGGATATCCCTTGGGTTAGTTGGGGTCAGCTGTCCTGGCTGTGTCCCTTCCCAACTCACTGATGGGCTGATGTGATGAATAGGAAAGGCCTTGACTCTGTGTGAGCACAGCTCAGCCGTAGCTAAAATATCCCTGTGTGATCAGCACTGTTCCCAGCACAGATCCAAACAAGACCCATACCACCTACTATGAAGAAAATTATCTCTACCCCAGCCAAAACCATCACCCAGTATATGATTTGAAGTGGTACCTGGGGGAGCTGGGAGATGTCCTTGCTTCTGTATTACTGTACTTTTAGTTGCAAACCTGAGGTACAAATACAGATCACCCTACAGTGTGCCTCAGTGCTGTATCTCTACCAAAGGCAAACGTGGGCAAACTGGACCAAACCATCGCAGGAAACCAATACTTGTTACCCTTGTTCTAACAAAAATACCCTGTCTTTTAACTAAGAGATTTTACTTGCAACAGTCTGAATAGTAGATGTAGGTGATGAAGGGGAGCAAGAGCTACGTCTGTATTTAGGGCTGTGTTTAAGGACCCATGGCATCAAACCCCACCTCATTTGTGTTGGTAAATAGCTGGAGGGTTGGTGTAAATGTTAATAAAGCACTTGGTCTCTTGTGACTGAAAGTACGAGCCCAATGTTCAGCTTGCACAGCAGAGATCCAGTTTTACACATGACTACACAACCCACTTGCTCTTTGCTGGTGCCCCAGTGTGTGAACTGGGGGAGCATCTCCTGGAGGTGATGGCATCTTCCAAAGGGTGTGGGGCTATGTTAGCTCAGCTCAGCAGGATGGGTTGGATTTGTTGGTTACATGTATGTATGCTTTACATATTCTTTCTGCCATATAACAATCCAGCATCAAAATCGTGCTGGTCAGGATGGTGCTAAAGGTGGTCTTGAAAACATTGGTTGTGTTTTGGTTGGGATTTCTACTTTGAGGCACTCTTCCCTATTCCTGTTGCAGCTTAAACATCCTTTGACTCCTGGTGATCATCCAGCCATACCCAGCCTAGAAGATTTTAACTTGATTACAGCATGATAGGACAAGGGGTGATGAGTTCAAACTGAAACAGAGGAAGTTCAGGTTAGATATAAGGAAGAAGGTCTTCCCTGTGAGGGTGGCCAAAGAAGGGGGCTCCATCCCTGGCAGTGTGTAAGGCCAGGTTGGACAGAGCCTTGGGTGCCATGGTTTAGTGTGAGGTGTCCCTGCCCATGACAGGGGGTTGGAACTGGATGATCTTAAGGGTCCTTTCCAACCCGAACCATGCTATCATCCTGTGATTCTGTGAATGTGTTGTGTTTGTTTGAAGCTTGATCATAAAACTGCTCTTCAAATGTTGGCTTCGATTGAAGTGGTGAATAGAAAGACCTGATGGCACGCAGATGTTAGTAGGTCCATTTTGGTAAAGCTTTTCTCCCCTTTCCCTCTTCTGTCTTTATCATGAACTGAGGGTCAAGGTTTGTGGAAACCATTTATCATTTCTTTAGGTTATATCAGTAAAGAATACCTGAAGCTGAAAAATGTATAGTCTTTGGAGCTTCAAAGCAGTAAGTTGGTTTACAGTCTGCTGTATGTTGTCTAAATCTTGTAGACCTCTAACATCAGCTCTCTTTTCAGGTGAGTTTAGCTGCTGAAGCCATTTGTTCCAGTGGGTTATGTCAGGTGTTTTTGTTGGCGTTGCAATACCTGGAAAGCTTTACAGCATTAAGTTTAAGGGTTCTCACCATTCTCTGAAGACATTAACAATGAATATCGATTTAAACTGCTGTTGAGTGTCTGTATGAGAAAAACATACCTGAAGCTTTGAGCTGCTTAAAATAGCAAGCAAAAGCCAACCAGATCTAATGACAAGGAGTTGGACAGACTTTCAAGCTTAAGATTAGGTTTGTTTCTAAAGAAGAGGGTAGAGAAGCAGAGTTTTCTGTTAGTGTAATTGATTTGTGTTTAATGTATGGCATCAAGCATGTTTGTGTACTGCTGATGACGAGTTACAGGGTTTGATGTGACTCTTTGGTAGAGTCATGATACGTTGTAGGAATGTGTAATGAGGGAGTCATAGAATGGTTGGTGTTGGAAGGGACCTTAAAGCTCATCCAGTTCCAGACCCCTGCCATGGGCAGGGACACCTTCCACTAGAGCAGCTTGCTCCAAGGCTTATTTCAGGACAAGTGTACAAGAACCTGGAAAGCTGGTGGAAATTGTCCTGGTCAGGGTGAGATGATGTTTATTGAGGAAGCCTCAGACTGTGTTGTGGTGTATTTGTATCAGGGAACTTTCCAACCACCAAAGTGAGTCCTGTGTAACACCATCATCACACCTAAGCTGGAAGTTGTGTGTCCTGGCCAACAGTCCTTGTTCTTGGACCTGGCCACCTTCAGAGGGCTGCAGAAGCTGAGGAGCAACCTCTTGTTTGAGGTTACTACCAGGTAGTATTGTCTGGTGTAATAACAGTTAGATAGATATGTGTGTGCAATTATTAGTGCCTGCGGCCCCGTTGTCATAGTTTAAACCCAGCCAGGCAGCACGTTCACTCACTCAACCCCCCCCCCCCTCCTGCCCTCCCCTCTTTCCTCCCCTCTCCCAGAGGGGTGGGAGAGGAGAACCGAAGGGATGCAACTCCCACGGGTTGAGATAACAACAATCCAGTCACTAAGGTATAACACAAATCACTATCGCTATCACCAATAATAATAACAAGGAAAACAAGGGAAGAGGGTACGATACCACCCGCCGAAAACGAGCCCAACCAGGAAGTTCCCTCTCCTTCTGGGTAACTCCCAGTTACCCCCCGGGCATGCCGTGCTATGGTATGGAATACCTCTTTGGTCAGTTTGGGTCCTGTCCCTCCTTCCTCCCGGCCTCCCCTCCTCCCCGGCAGAGCATGAGGCTCCCAAAGTCCTTGGTCAGGGCAAACATCGCTCAGCAACAACCAAAAACATCGGCCTTATCAGCCTTGTTCCCGGGTTAAGTCAAAACACAGCTACTAAGGAGGAGAAAAACTGACTGCAACTGCTGAACCCAGGACACTCTTACATGCGCTGTATGCAAGTTTACCCTCACATCATTATTAGTTTACCCTCAAATAAAATCTGGCAAAATTGCTAACTAATGTCAAAGCCCATTTCATGTAAACACAGCTGTGACCATTTCTTACACGTTCCAGAATACCCTTGGATAGCCAACCAGACAACACTCAAATTGTATTCATGGAGCTCCAGGTTTAGGGAACAAATATTTAAGTTTGTAAATAAATCTAAATGTACCATAGTGACTGCTGAAGCAACAATTCTCCTAGATGAAATTCTGCAATGGAAAAACATTATCCATGTTATTCATGTCTTTGTGGGAAGAACAAAATCAACACCTAACCTTGTATTTCAGGACCATTCTGGCCTGCTGAGTTATTGTAACCTTGATAGACCAAATATGTGGGATTTTTCTCTTTATTCATATACACATGTAGGTGGAAAGATAGGTGTATGTGTGTATCTATATGTATGTGTATGTAACATTTTTCCAGCATTTGAGAGAACAGCAATTGCTGACTACAGAGCAGTCAGTCTCACCTCTGTGCCTGGCAAAACCTTGGAGCACATTCTCCTGGCAGGCATGCTAAGGCAGATGAAAAACAACGAGGTGCTTGGTGGCAGCCAGCATGGCTTCACTAGGGGGAAATCCTGCCTGACCAATTTGGTGGCCTTCTATGATGGGGCTATGGAACTGATGGACAGGGGTAGAGCAGTTGATGTCATCTACCTGGACTTGTGCAAAGCGTTCGACACTGTCCCACACGACATCCTTGTCTCTACATTGGAGAGACATCAATTTGATAGGTGGGCACTCGGTGGATAAAGAACTGGCTGGATGGCCGCACACAAAGAGTTGTGGTCAATGGCTCAGTGTCCGGCTGGAGGCCAGTGACGAGTGGTGTCCCTCAGGGATCGGGGTTGGGACCGGTCTTGTTCAACATCTTTGTGGCTGCCATGGACAGTGGGATTGAGTGCGCCCTCAGCAAGTTTGTGATGACACCAAGCTGTGTGGTTGGGTGGATCCGCTGGAGGGAAGGAATGCCATCCAGAGGGACCTGGACACGCTTGTGAGGTGGGCTGATGCCAACCTCATGGAGTTCAACCATGCCAAGTGCAAGGTCCTACACCTGGGTGGGAGCAATCCCAGGCACAGCTACAGGTTGGGCAGAGAGGAGATTGAGAGCAGCCCTGCAGAGAAGGACTTGGGGGTGGTGGTCGATGAGAACATGAACATGAGCCGGCTGCAGTGTGCGCTTGCAGCCCAGAAAGCAACCGTATCCTGGGCTGCATCCAAAGGAGCGTGACCAGCAGGGCCAAGGAGCTGATCCTGCCCCTCTGCTCTGCTCTCGGGAGACCTCACCTGGAGCATTGTGTGCAGTTCTGGTGTCCTCAACATCAAAAGGACATGGAGCTGTTGGAACAAGTCCAGAGGAGGCCACGAGGATGATCAGGGACTGGAGCATCTCCCATACGAAGACAGGCTGAGAAAGTTGGGGCTGTTCAGCCTGGGGAAGAGAAGGCTGCGTGGAGACCTCATAGCAGCCTTCCAGTATCTGAAGGGGGCCTATAGGGATGCTGGGGAGGGACTCTTCATTAGGGACTGTAGTGACAGGACAAGGGGTAACGGGTTCAAACTTAAACAGGGGAGGTTTAGATTGGATCTAAGGAAGAAATTCTTTCCTGTGAGGGTGGTGAGGCACTGGAATGGGTTGGCCAGGGAGGTTGTGAGTGCTCCATCCCTGGCAGTGTTCAAGGCCAGGTTGGATGAAGCCTTGGGTGGCATGGTTTAGTGTGAGGTGTCCCTGCTTATGGCAGGGGGGTTGGAACTGGATGATCTTAAGGTCCTTTCTAACCCTGACTATTCTACACTTCTATGATCCTCTCACATAGAATCATGTAAGCACAGACTGGTTTGGGTTGGAAGGGACCTTGAAGATCATCCAGTTCCAACCCCTCTGCCATGGGCAGGGACATTGAGTAGAGCAGGTTGCTCCAACCCATCTGGGTTTCAATCTTCTCCCTAAAATGTACAATGAATATAGTAATTATATCCTAAAATATCAGACACACACCGTTTCTTTGGCTGCTTTGCTAATTAAAAGTGGTACACGAGGTTAAACAAATCCCAGTAAACACAATGGAAAGGCCATGAACAGAACAATGGCATTGCCATGTTGCTACAGCAAAGGAGACTTTCCAACCTTCTTTCCCTTGTCACTCCTGGCAGAGATAAATGTCTCTGGACACTTAAACACCCAAATAATACATTTTCCAGTGCCTGACCTCCACCTTCATTGTTTCAATTTAAACCCATTTTTTTTCCTAATCCTTTCTGTTGCTGACAAGAACAGCTTAAGCCTCCTCTTTTCCACCATCTTTTGTTTCCCAAGGACTTAACTCTTGGTGATATTTCCTTTCTTTTAAGTGAAATAAACTTCCCTTGAGTCATGTTTTCTACTTTTCTCCTGATTTTCTCCTCTCTTTTCCCCTGGCAGCCAACAATTGGCATGCATCTTTGATGTGTGTTGCCTAGAAGTAGATGAAGTGCTCCAGCTGAGGCCTTATCAGCACTGCTAACGACCAACTGCTTTTGGGTATTAAGCACACTCATTTTGAGATCTCTATCACAGTCACAGCTGGGCACCCATCAGGCAGGGACTCAAAGCACCAGCTCACCCCACCATGGAAGCTTATGCTCTCTTCACAGTCCCTCACATCATTGTGAGCTGATTGCTGCTGTGATTCTGGCAGTAGATAACAAGAGGAATTGCCTGGTGACACCCTGGCAATGCTCCTCGAAGGCAGTCACCTTCCCATCTGTCCAGTTCAGGAGGAAGATGGTCTGACCACCACCTTATGTAGAAAACTGGGTGTTTCCGCAGTAAAGAGATCTCCTGAATGATCCAGCAATTCTCCCTGGCTGATGTTTCTAGACATTAGGCTTCTCATCTTTTCCTTTTTAATCCGAATGCATCAGGAAAAAGAATGAATCGATCACAGGAACCCTGATGGCAGAGATTAAAGAGCCCTCACAAAAGAGAAATCTTTGGGTTATCAGCCCTCCTGGAAAGCCTTTTTCCTGGCTTGAACATGCTACAGCAGATCACAGCACAGACACACTCTCCTCAGACTGCCAGGAGAGGGTCTCAGGATCCCACTTCACATGACATAAAAACACATTAGTTTGGATTCAGAACAGGAGCAAGTCTGCCAGAGGTGCTTCTTCCACAGAATAGCTGCAGAGAAGAGGCTGGATCCACAGGGTCATGGACAGGCTGGAGAGGTGGGATCATGTGAACCTCATGGAGTTCATAAGGCCAAGTGCAACCCTGTGTCAAATCCAGGTTGGATGGGCTTGGAGCAAGTTGCTCTAGTGGAAGGTGTCCCTGCCTGTGGCAGGGGGCTGGAACTGGATGGGCTTTAAGGTCCTTTCCAACACAAACCACTCTATGATTCTTCCATCCCCTGCCAAACAGGCAAGCAGCCGTGAAGGAATGAAACTTGCTTGGATTCATGTATTGTAGCTTCCCTCACTGCACATCCACAATGCACTGGATTTAAACAACGGTCTGCAAGACTTTCTTCCAAAGATCTGCCTGAAGGGAGATTATAGCAGAAGAATAACCAGCTGTAGTCCCAACAGAATGAAATCAGCCACCAACCGCAGTAAAGGCTGAATAAACTACCCACAGCCTGGCTCTGAAGAATGAAAACAACCTTCACCTGTGCTGCGTTTGAGAGGGAACAGCAGAATTAGACCTGGGGATTTGACATTGGGGAATGAACAGTAATTAGAAATATCAGCTTTTCCAATCCAAATGGTATTAAAGGGCTGGAACTGGACAACCAAAGAGGCACAAAACGCAAACAGGAGAGCCAGGGTTCACGGAATCAGACTGGTTTTGGTTGAAGGGACCTTAAAGCTCATCCAGCTCCAACCCCTGCCATGGGCAGGGACCTCTTCCACTGGAGCAGCTTGCTCCAAGCCCCTGTGTCCAACCTGGCCTTGAACACTGCCAGGGATGGGGCAGCCACAGCTTCTCTGGGCACCCTGGGCCAGCGCCTCAGCACCCTCCCAGGGAAGAGCTTCCTAATCCATACTCTTGNGTGTCCAACCTTGAACACTGCCAGGGATGGGGCAGCCACAGCTTCTCTGGGCACCCTGGGCCAGCGCCTCAGCACCCTCCCAGGGAAGAGCTTCCTAATCCATACTCTTGGTTCCAAATATCACAAAAATAAGCAAGTAGCAGAAACAAAGAAACAAAACTTAAAAGCCATAAATAAAAATTGCAATCTAAAGCTATTTCCTATAATATGGCCAGAGAATACCAGTAACGGGATCTGAATAGGTAAGAGTATCTTCAAGTAAGAATGAACATTTCATCTAGGCCTTTGAGCATTCTGGAATGTCGTGGTTTAAATCCAGTCAGTAACTCAGAACCACATAGCTGCCCTCTCACCCCCCTACACACACACACCCCCCTGTTCCCGGAGGGATAAGGATCAAAAGACTGTAACTCCCTCAGGTTGAGATAAGGGCAGCCCAGTAACTAAGGTATAACACAAATCACTGCTGCTATCACCAGTGATAATGATAAGGGAAATAACAAGGGAAGAGAATACAACCGCTCACCACCCACTGACCGATACCCAGCCTGATCCCAGCAGTGATCCAGCCCTCCTGGGTACCTGCCCCCAGTTTATGTGCTGTGCTATGGAATACCTCTTTGGCTAGTTTGGGTCAGGTGTCCTGCCTCTGCTTCCTCCTGGTTTCCCCTCCTCCCTGGCAGAGCATGAGACTCACAGAGTCCTTGCTCAGCCTAAACACCACTTAGCAACAACTAAACCCATCGGTGTTATCAGCGCTGTTCCCAGGCTGAAAGTCAGAACCACAGCACTGCACCAGCTGCTGAGGAGAAAAATGACTGCTACTGCTGACCCCAGGACATAGACACAGGGCACGATGCTGTCACCAATCAGCAAGGAGCAGGAAGATGCTTCCCCAACAAATGATCTGGCTTTTTTAATTACTAAGCCAAAGGTAGAGCACCAAAACACACACCACCGCTTAAGATCAGCGACCACAAACTTCATGACTCATAAGTTTAACCTAAACTAACAATTTCTGTAAGCTCCAGTAGTTCAAACACAGACTGATACAGGGGTAACCAGTGTACAGGGGGGGTACTACAGAGGGGTTGTACAAGAGGGTTAGAGAAATTCGCTTGCTTAAACAAAAGTCTTGTCTGTTGTAAGTACCTATCATGCCCACTAGCCCTGAGGGCATGCATGAAGACTAGAAGGTGGGAAAAAGGAAGACTCGTATTGTCTGTTATGAATACCTATCATACCTATTATTGAGGAGGGGAAAAGCAGACGCCTGGTCCTATTGATAAGGAAAAGAAGCAGGGGCCTGGTCCTATTAATAAGGGGGAGAAGCAGATGGTCTATGGCCTGGACACCTGAGGGCATGCATGAAGACTAGAAGGTGGGAAAAAGGAAGACTCGTATTGTCTGTTATGAATACCTATCATACCTATTATTGAGGAGGGGAAAAGCAGACGCCTGGTCCTATTGATAAGGAAAAGAAGCAGGGGCCTGGTCCTATTAATAAGGGGGAGAAGCAGATGGTCTGTGGCCTGGACACCGACCAGCCCCTGAGGGCATGCATGAAGACCAAAAGGTGAAAAGCTTAAGAAGAGGAAGACTCATTTACTTCATCTTGAAGATCCCTATTCAGAGGAGGAAGCCTCATTCACTTCATCTCAAGACCCCTGCCCATGACCAGAAGGGGCACTGCACAGGTGCAAAGGACCTTCTAGCTCGCAATAATACGAAGCAGGAATAGATAATGAATATGTATAGACGTATTGTGGAACCTTATGAATATGTATAACTTTAGAGAATAAATGTAGAGGGAAACAACAGCGAGGTGTGCATGCTTTGAAGGAGCTATTCCCATGCACCTCAGAGCTGAATAAAAAGCATACCTACTTTCCAACTCGAACGAGTTGTGGAGTCTATCCGCGCCTCAAGACGAGGAGGAGGAATACGTAAGTAAAGTTATGAGAGTGTAAAAATCACAGCAAATAAAGGAAGGAGAGCTTAAAAGGAGGCAAAATCCAAGTTTATGTGAGAAGACTGTACCGAATGAAGCAGCGCCTGAAGAAAAGAACAGCTGAGAACGAAACAGAAACTTGAGCTGAACCGCAGTCAAACAAGCAGGTGGATTTTAAAGTTGCCAACACTCCTCTCCAGTGAGGGTAAACGTTGTTTCAGAGTGGCTCCCACCAGCAACGGATCAAGTATAAAAGCTGCACAACAGCAGCACACCAGGGTATTTTATTAAGAGACCGCAGAGGGAAGGAATGCTTCATAAAATCTAAGAGCAACCTGAGATCAGAGAGCACAAAGGTGACAGATAAGTCAGTACATGGGCAGCTTTCAGACACAACGACTGTAATGCATCAAAGACAACGTTAATTCTTCAGGGTCAGCAGGTGAAGGCAGGCAACTTCTCCTCAGNCGCTGAATAAAAAGCATACCTACTTTCCAACTCGAACGAGTTGTGGAGTCTATCCGCGCCTCAAGACGAGGAGGAGGAATACGTAAGTAAAGTTATGAGAGTGTAAAAATCACAGCAAATAAAGGAAGGAGAGCTTAAAAGGAGGCAAAATCCAAGTTTATGTGAGAAGACTGTACCGAATGAAGCAGCGCCTGAAGAAAAGAACAGCTGAGAACGAAACAGAAACTTGAGCTGAACCGCAGTCAAACAAGCAGGTGGATTTTAAAGTTGCCAACACTCCTCTCCAGTGAGGGTAAACGTTGTTTCAGAGTGGCTCCCACCAGCAACGGATCAAGTATAAAAGCTGCACAACAGCAGCACACCAGGGTATTTTATTAAGAGACCGCAGAGGGAAGGAATGCTTCATAAAATCTAAGAGCAACCTGAGATCAGAGAGCACAAAGGTGACAGATAAGTCAGTACATGGGCAGCTTTCAGACACAACGACTGTAATGCATCAAAGACAACGTTAATTCTTCAGGGTCAGCAGGTGAAGGCAGGCAACTTCTCCTCAGCCATTTCAGGAGCAATACAGCAGCTAAAGGAGCAGGTCTTCTTAAGGATTTCATAACTGACAGCACAACAGCAAGTGCACAAGAGAGGTTAAGTTTAAACCGGGTAAGGAGGGGGCAGATACTAAGTTTAAGTATTAGAAGAACTTTCTTTGGGAGCTCATTAACCTAACACTGCTGAGGAGCCGGGTGAAGGGAGTTACTGGTGATGATCACAGAGGGTGGGGTGATGGGAATAGAGCAGGATTCCTTGAAGTAATAAGGAAAAAGGAATAAGGAAAAAGCAGAGAACCGAGAGGAGAGCTAGAGAGGTGCAGAACCGCACAAGGGGATGGCAGGGGCGGGCAGCACAGCTTCCAGACCCCCCCCCCCCCCCCCCCCCCAACCCCCCCCCCCCCCCCCCACCCCCCCCCCCCCCCCCCCCCCC